>JANAVB010038218.1:3664531-3747031 GCA_029216955.1 Iris pallida
GTTGCCGAGGATTGACGACTTGTTCGATCAGTTGAGCGGCACGAAGGTGTTTTCAAAGATAAACTTGAGGTCTGGTTACCATCAGCTGAAGGTGAAGAAGGAGGACATTCCGAAGATGGCTTTTTGGACTCGGTACGGCCAGTAAAAGTTTACTATTATGCCATTTGGGTTGACCAATGCCCCAACGGTATTCATGAACTTGATGAACAAGGTATTCCATCGATGCCTTGACAAGTTCATGGTGGTCTTCATAGATGACATCTTGATCTACTCGAAGACGTCGGAGGAGCACGAGGAGCATTTGCGGATTATGCTCGAGACTCTCAGGAGGGAGCAGTTGTATGGGAAGTTGTCGAAGTACGAGTTCTTCCTGGAGCAGATAGAGTTCTTGGGTCATGTTGTGACCGAGCATGGGATCTCAGTGGACCCGAAGAAGGTTTCAGCAGTGGAGTCTTGGTCCACACCGAGCTCAGCTGCCGAGATTCGGAGCTTCCTGGGTCTAGCAGGCTACTATAGGAAGTTCGTCCAGGACTTCTCTCGGATTGCAGAGCCGATGACTACACTCACCAGGAAAGACGTGGAGTTCGTCTGGAACGAGGAGTGTCAGGCTGCCTTTGATGAGCTGAAGAAGAGGTTGACCACAGCTCCTATCTTGACGTTGCTATCTGGGACTAGAGGTTTCACGATCTACAGTGACGCTTATGGAAAGGGCTTGGGTTGCATTTTTCAGCAGCACAGGAAGGTGATTGCCTATGCATCCAGGCAGTTACGTCCTCATGAGAAGAACTACCCTACCCATGATCTGGAGTTGGCAACTGTTATTTTTTCTCTGAAGCTGTAGAAGCACTACCTGTACGAAGAGCGAATTGAGATCTTCACGAATCACAAGTAGGGGTGAGTATTCGGTCTAATCGGTTTCAATCGAACCGAAATTTTGTAAACCGAATGAACCGAATTCAGGAAAAATACAACCGAAATCGAACCGAATTGAGGAAGAACCGATTTAAACCGAACCGAAATAATAGGTTCGGTTTAATCGGTTTATTCTGTTGGGCCATTTTGAATAATGGGCCGGGCCAAAAGTTTGTTTTGTGGGCTTTAAATAAAAAAATTTAACACAAAATATCCAAAATTGTACCCAAAAAAAGTGCTTACAGTTATACACAGTATAAACACAAAAATAGTTGGGCCGAGCCCCATACCTGCTTGTAAATCCAAGTCCTAGTTGAAGTCACATTGCTCATAATTACACAACATATAAACTGCTTGTAATCCAAGTCCAGATAACTATACAAAATTGCACCCAAAAAACTATTCATAATTACACAACATACAAACTGCTAGTTGAAGTCACATTGCTCATAATAATTACACATCATACAAACTGCTTGTAATCTCTAAAACAACATACAAACTGCTTGTAATCCAAGTCCAAAAAATAGCTTGTACCAAAAAAACTGCTTGTAAATCCAACTATCCAAGTCCTTGTTGAAGTCACATTGCTCATAATTAGACAATATACAAACTGCTTGTAATCTAACACAATATACAAACTGCTTGTAATCCAAGTCCAAAATGCTGCTTGTAAATCCAAGCCCTAGTTGCAGTCACACTGCTCATAATTATATTTACATACACAAATGATAACTAATAATTGCAGCTATACAACTTGCAAAAAAAATATTCAGCAATACAACTTGCAAAAAATATTGCAGCATTACAAACTAATTCATCAACTTGTAATCAAACTGCAAATGCCCATGAGTTGCTGTATCAATGAAGCATGGAAGGGGGTGATATTTTCACCAAATCATTGGACCAAGAAGAGACATTGGTCAAAACTTCAGATAACAGAAACAGTAAGTAGTGAATCTGACACTAAAATTGAAATGAAGAACACACACCTTTATCACCTTTTCTTCACATATTTGTTAGCAAGTAAAACAAGTAAATGATAGACACAAAATGAAGAACATAAACCTTTATCACCTTTCTATGGATTTCTATCTATCCGATGTTGAAAAATGTGCATGTTCAAAATCTGCATAGATAAGCAAGTGGATTTGAACTTTGAAAGCTCAGCATGGCAATTTCTACATCATAAATAGATACATTGTAGTATTTGTATGATGTTTATTGCCAAATCATCATCGCCACATCCTTTACATATCTTTTAGTAACTTATAAGGAAATAAAACAAGTAAATGTAAACGTAATACACAAGTACAACAATTAATAATTTAACAGTTACAACCGAACCTTAATCCAAACTGAAACATTAGGTCTAGAGAATCCAAAATCCTAAAATGAATTCTGTAGTGCACACTGCACATGACACACTACAGACTGTAGAGTGCACAAACTGCACAGTGTAGTGATAGATTGTTTAATAATTACATAACCCAAACCAGTCAATCCATAAACCAAATCTTCAAACATCGCTAGAGGTTGAGCCCCTCGTAGTCAGTTGACTTAAATCTATACAAATAAAAAAAAATAACACGAGAACAAAAAATAAATACAAATAATGAAGTAGAACTTAAAAACAACATAATGTGATAAAGTTTATTAACTAAAATTATACCTCTTTCAAGTTTATCTAGTGATTCCAAGTTTTCTTCAAGATTAGTAACAATAGATCGATCGGAAGCAGTCTTAAACCAATCTTGAGAACAAATAAGACTTTGAGCAATTTTGGGTGTCAAAGAGCTCCTAAATACAACAAGCACCCGACCAACGGTGCTAAATACACTTTCCGAAGCCACTGTAGATATTGGGACAGCCAAGACATCACGAATCATTCTTGAAAGAATAGGAAAACGAAGAGAATTGATCTTCCACCAAGCCAAAAGATCAAAATTGGGATTCTCATCTTCATCGGCTTCGGTAGGCTCGACAAGATAATGATCCAACTCATATTTGTTATCACAACCACCAGTTTTCAATTTATGATTTTTATATTGAGCCTTCATCATATTTTTTAAGTTAAATATTGGACGCTCTTCGATGGTAGGAGATTCGGTCATTTCATTAGTTGTTGAAGCAACTATCGGTGCATACAACTTCTTGCAGTCTTCAAACATAGAGTAAGCAACCATTTTTACCTTCTCTTTCATGGTATCACCCTTTAATTTACCATAGAGTTGATATAGCCACCATTTCACATATGCAAACTTTTGTCGTGGATCAAAAAGTGGTGCAATGAAGACAACCATATTCATCTTCTCGACGTCCCCCCAATACTTGTCATATTTAACTCTCATCTTATCCGCCATTGTAGACAACTCGAAGTCATCGTTACTCTTAGCATTCTTCAAGAGGAAGTCAATAAATGCAATTTCTTCAAAAAATTTGTTAGAAGTGACATACAAAGAGCCGGATACACGTAAATTGAATTCATAGAAATGCTCTAAAAATGTACACAACCTTCTAGCATTCATCCAAACCTCTTCATTTGGAAACAACCCCTCACTCTCAAGTTCCCTTTTGAATAAAAGATTTTCGTCTTGGAATCTCTCAAAGGCTCTTTGAAACCTTTGAGCCGTGTCCAACATCAGATATGTTGAATTCCAACGAGTGCTCACATCAAGACATAATAATTTTTTGCTTTCTATTTTTTCGATTTGAGCACAATCTTTAAACTTTTGGAACCGGGAAGGAGATTGTCTCACATAACTAACCGCCTTTCGAACATGGGCAACCGAAGGAGACATCATTTTCAATCCGTCTACCACAACAAGGTTGATAATAAGTGCAATGCAACGCATGTGTAAATACTTACATTGAAGAATGCTATTTCCCCGTTGCGCAAACTTTTTTGCTTAAATAAGTAATGGCAACGTCATTAGAGCTAGCATTATCAATGGTAATTGTGAAAATTTTGTCAATGCCCCATTCAATCAAACATGACTCTACGTCCCTACCAATAGCTTCGCCTTTGTGACTAGAAATTGGACAAAAGTTGACAATATTTTTCTTCAGTTCCCAGTCATCATTAATATAATGTGCCGTAAGACACATATAGTTTATCTTTTGGATAGACGTCCATGTATCGGTCGTAAGATAGACCCTTTGATTGGACTCCTTGAAATAAGTCTTTAACTTAGACCTCTCATTGGTGTAAAGACTGTAGCAATCTCGTGCTACGGTCCATCTCGATGGTACACCAAACATAGAACATGCACTAGAAACAAAGCGTTTGAAGCCCTCACCCTCAACAAACCGAAAAGGAAGTTCATCGACAATTAACATATAAGCCAACGCATTCCTTGTATGTTCTTGATTAAATTGCCAACTAGTGAGAGTTTGCTTGTCCTTCCCAACGCATTGCATATTCAATATTGATTGAGAAGGACCTTTGTGCTTCGGATTAAGGGGGCATATAAGCCAATGATTTCTAACCGAGGTGGTCCCATTAATTACGGGGTGACAATAGTATTCTTTTTTACAGAAATTATATGCCGCCTTTGGGTGCCCATTCTCAAGAAATTCTTTAAAGTCACTCCAATAAGGAGCTCTTCATTTACCAATACGCTTATTTTTGACCTGAAGTTTAGAATTAGTTGTGACAGGGTCATTTGTGGCATGGGAACTTGTGCCACCCACAACTCTGACCTCAAGGTCAATAGGCTCCGCTTCATTTGACATCTAAAATAAACATAAAAGCAACAAAACATTTCAATTATAAAACAAAATCAGAAAATCAAAATAAAGATAAGAAAATGCACATTGCACGAGTATGATGTTGATGCCATGAACTTGAATTATTTGACGCAATAAATGACCTATTAATTTGTAAATATCATATAAGATAAAGTTTTACTTGTAAAGCAAAATCAGAAAATCAATTTTTTAACTAGTAATTTTCTGTTCTTTTCAATCTTAATTTTTACTTGTAAACAAAAAATCTAACAAAAAATTAATCAATCATGTAGGCATATATCCATTGCATATTTCACTTGTAAGTCAAAAAAACCAAATCAATCATCAAAAAAAAGTCAAGCAATGAACAATTCAAGACTTTTGGCAAACTTCCATTCCGAGGACTACCCTGCAAACAAAATATGTGGTATATATCCAATCAATCAACAAAAATCAAATAATGCTTTTGGCAAACTGGCCATTGCGTAATACAGCATTTATGCAAACTGGCCCTGCAAACATATTCCATTTTAATTTCTAGCCATAGCCATATATTGAATATTCCCTGCACAATTCCATTCCATTCCAATTCCCAGACACACACAAGACAGAAAGAGTGATTCTTACAACGATTGGAGACAAATCCAAGCAAAGAATCCAATCGCAAAATACCTGCATAATTAACAAATGAGGTTGGTATGAGCAAAGGGCACTAAATATATTCCTAGTATACTAACTATAACAGAAATTAAAATAACAAATGATGGTATTAACAAATAAGAATGCAAGGAAATATACATTTATAACAGAAATTAAAATAAAAATATTAATATACTTACAAGGCGAAGGAGATCTGTGAGAAATATCAAGAATCCGAAAAAAAAATGATATACTTAAAGTTTAAACAAATAATTAGAAAAAATATGACGAAAATAGGGGGGAAATTAAAAAATGTAAGTTAGGAAGGAGATCTGATATTTCCACACACACATTTCGTTGGCTTCTAGGAAAAAATATTAAAAGAGTAGAAAAAATATAACCCAAACAGAAATAATTAGAGGAAAAAAAAAATAACAGAATTAAAATACAACAAAAAATTAAACTAATAATACAACTGAAATTAAAATAATTAGGAATAATTACCAGGGGAGGAGATCTGTGAGAACTGAGAAGAAGTCGAGAAGTAGGTGGAGCCTGGAGGAGATCTGCGATTTAAACATAATAATTAGAAGAAGAAGAAATAACAGAAATTTAAAAAAAAAGAACAAAAAAATACTTACAAGATGGAGATTTTTTGGGTATTTCGGAGTGAGGTGGACGAGATCCGGAGTGAGGTGGTGGAGGAGATCCGGAGTGAGGTGGTGGAGGAGATCCGGACAAGAGGTAGAGGAGATCCGGAGTGAGTTGGTGGTCCGGAGGAGATCTGTGAGGTGGAGATAGTGAGGTGGAGGAGATGAAGATATGTGAGAAGTGGTGACTCTGGTGGCGGTGAGATGGTAGAAACGACAGTGAGAGGCGGGAAACGGCGGTGAGTGAGAGGAGAAGGTAGGGTTTTCTTTCTCTAGTGGAGGCGGCAGTAGAAAATAAGAATGAGAGGAGAGAGAGTAGAAAAATACATTATATAGGTAGGTTTAGGGCTGAGGGTGTTTTGGTAATTGCATGTTGCTATTCGATTTCAGTTTTAAACCAAAATCGAACCCAATAACCGAAACCTAACCCTTAAACCAAATAAGCAGATTTCTATAACCGAACCCGACCCGAAATTTTTTGAACCCGAACCTATTTGCTAATTCGGTTCGGTGCGGTTCTTTATTCGGTTCAAAACCGAATAATGCTCACCCCTAATCACAAGAGCTTGAAGTACGTGTTCACCCAGAATGAATTGAACAGTGTTAAAGTTTGTTACAAGTGGTTATAGGTTGTTGGGGTTGTTAGAAAGCGGTTAGAATTTCTTGGAGGACACACAATAATCACTACTAAAAAATGCTCAATTGGCGACGTATATTTAGCGACATTAGATTAACGTCGCTAAATTGTGTACATTAGCGACGTTTTATATAAACGTCGCTCATAGTCGCTACTAGCGACGACCTAAGCGACGTAACAACGACGTACATTAAGACATGACCCAGTCATCGCGAAACGTCGCTGGAACGTCTCTAGTAGCGACGCATTTAGCGACGGTAGTTTAGGCGTCGCTAGATTCTAATTATATCCCCGCCCCAATGTTTCATTTTCCCCCATTTTCCTCTCTTACTCTCTCTCCTCCCCGGCGCTCTCACTCTCTCCGACGGCGACTCTCACTCTCTCCGGCGGCGACTCTCACTCTCTGTCACGCCCCAGAACCAGAATACCGGAGAGCGGAGACAGACATAGCCAGCTACGCAATCCCAAAGTACGTTAATACTCTAAAATCACGTATAAGCTGTCAAGACATGGGGATTACTCTACAAGTCATCAGTCAATCCTAAGGTTTAACAATCCTATGTATCTCAATCACAGACAATTATACAAGAGCAAAGAGTACGATTATCATACATACAATAGTAAGGCATCCCGAACCATATATACATGACTGATCATGAAGCCAGTACCACAGAACTGATGACTAGCTAGAGTATTAGTCGTACATGATAAGGACTAGCTATAGTCTAGAATACACATATCATGTTTATGCCCGTAGGCTACAATATCAAGGAAAATACCAAAATACGAGCTAAACACGTGCTCGGGACTAAACGTTACAAGAGGAGAATTTACATATCAGTGGGAGGATGATGAAGAATAAACCCACTGAGGCACTCTGGCACTCCGGTTGGTCACCATCGAGTAGATGGTGCGGTAGATCCTTCGGGCTCTTCTATCAGAACCTGGCCATGCAAAACCAGTAGGGTCAGACCCCAAATAGCAAGTACCATAAAGGAGGCCGAACTATAAACTTAAAACCAGCAATCATAGGTAATCAACAGGGAGAGAAAGCAATAAGTAAAGGAGGATCGAGATTCGTGCAGTACCAATGCACTCATCCCGATCATAGAAAGACAGTAAGTGAATCATCAATCGACATAAAGTAAACTGGAGAACATGTTAAATAAATAGAGCTAGGCAATATACGAAGAGAGGACGAAGGTACTATTTCGGAAGCCAGGTTACAATCCTTAAACCAAACAAGGGCCGGGATTGTAACCCTTCACCTGAACATAACTTGGTCTCTGATCATTTATTGCTAAAGGTGACAATCATTAAGTGACAGTGAGAGAGTGACAATACAGAGTATAATACATTAGAGTGACAATCATTACAATCATTATCCTGGAATAATTAGGAACTGGATCTAGACAAGACTTAGACTGGGAAGGTAATATACGATGGGATAACCATGGGACTATTCAGATAACCAGGTTACAACTCATAAACCAAACAAGGACCGGGGTTGTAACCCTTCGTCTGAACAGAACTTGGTTTCTTCCACCATTTATCGACAAGATAAAATAAAAAATTAGGATATGTATCAATCATGTACAAGATCAAGACAAGACTAGACAGACTGAACTCCATCCAACATTCACGGCCAAGCAATAAGTACGGCTTGATACTTTAACTAACTAGGGTTATCACAGGCCTAGTTCCTAGCAAGATGCAGTAAGATGTTCCACAGCCACAAGCCCTACAGACCATCCAGGTTACCCAGGTCAAAATTAGGGGTTGAGTTCATGATGGTACATCGTCCAGGAAACGCATGTACCCTTAGGTGACTTAGAGGGTGCAACACATGACAGTGTGCTGGAAATGTGCCCTACTCGATGGCAGGCTACAGATCCCAAGCGCGCCCAGGTAACGGGATTGCCTGTAGCTGGGAAATCTTTTTATGACTACTGTGTTATTCTAGTTTTTAACCTTAGTCCATTTCAGTAGGTACCTCTGACCGTGGTACTCAGGGGTCCCTGTCCTAGACATGATGCAAGACAAGACGGGTTCATTTATACAAGCACAATCGTCCATGGTGTCCAGGTCATTTATACTTGTCATGTCAAGCTAGTCGTCGCAACAGCATTTTAAGGAATATCATGTCAGCTTTATCATGTCAAGAGTACGCCATGGCGGGCCACTATTATGTTAATGGGTGCACCCAATAAAATATGTCATGATCAAGCTTGATAATGAATTAAACTTGCAAAATTGAAGCTACATTAGCAGCATGAGATAGTCAAAGTATGAGCAAGGGAGGTACTGATGAAGGAAATTTTAAATAGTCCAGGATCTTTTAAAATCAAGGCTCGCCCAAAGTTTAGGCCTATACAATTGTCTTGGTTGACTAGCTAAGTTAGGGTCCTCTGAACTTATAGTCTAAGCAAACTTATCAATGTATCTCAGCTTCGACGCTATATTCCAGACCCGAGCCATGTAGTGGACTACTAAGAGCTAGAGGTGGTCCCGAGTTTGACCTACGAGGAGCAGCCAGTAGAGATCTTGGACCGGAGGGAGAAGCGACTGCGAAACCAGACTATTCCTCTTGTCCTCGTCATGTGGAGGCATCACTCTCCGAAAGAGTCCACGTGGGAGCGCGAGGACAAGATGCGAGAGCGCTACCCTAGATTGTTTACCTGATTGTATTTTAGTATTTTGAATTTTAAAATTTTCAATAAATTTTTCGTGGTGGTTCGTGAATCAATTTTAGAATATTTCTGAATTTCGAGGATAAAATTTTTCAAGGGGGAGATATTTGTAACTCCACCTTTCAAATAAATGAGAATTTTTTTATTTTTTATATATATGGATTAAACCAATTAGAAATTTTTTATATTTTAATTAAATGGAGTTATATATATGTATATAATTATTTCCTTGTGTTTTAGCCAATGGGTTCCCATTAATTTAATTATTGATCTTAATTAATTCAGCCCACCATTCTTTCTTTCAGCCCAACCCACTGTTTAAATTTGTTCATTCAATCTTATTGTGGAGAGGAGCATGTGCAGATGCACAGCTCACTCCCTTCCCTCCCCTAACACTCGACCATGTGGGCTGATAACTGAATTTGAAATTTCTAACGGTTCTTCCTCAACAAAGTTGGGAGCTGGCAATTTTGGCGTCCAAAACCTTGCGTGAGATCTAAGCCAATCAGCCTATAAATCCCTTCTCTAGGTCAGTTGTGCCTAGGAATTCTATCGAACCAGTCTTCTTCCTCATTCTCTTTTTTCATTCTTTTCTCTCTGGACTCGGCTCAACCAGCCATGGCGACGATGAACACACCGACGAGGAAGAGCAACGCCTAGGAGTTCATATTCGGGCTCGGCGTAGTCTTCTCTTGAAGCTTTGATCTGTTCTTGCACTGACAGATCAATCAATTAGGAAGGTGAGGATTCGAGCATAAATTCATTTAGATTTGGTATTTTATAAACTTTGAGAAGATTATTGATTTCCTTTCTTTTCTTGGTTGAGTTTGTTATTTGCTCTCATTGGCAAGAAGATCTGGGACTTCAACTATTTGTTCATTTTTTCCAACGGATTGAACCCTGGTATATACGATCATTTGTCTCAATTTACTTAGGTTGGTGCTGATTGATTTAGTATTTCAAATCTATTTTATTTCTATCGATCAGATCTGAGATTGTAGATCGGTGACTATTTCACTTGTATCATATGAAGCTAGTTCAGATACCAGGTGAGTGTTCCCAACCTGGATTTTAAATGATCAGAGAGGAGTGTGTCTGTGTGATAATTTTCCTTTGTTTTCCTTGTTTTTAACTCAGATTTTAGAATTAGTTTGGATACGAGGACCATGTCCCAACACTGAGAATTATGTCGTTGAGACATCAAGCCAAGTCTACCTTCATGTAATTTTTCTATCCTTGCAATTAAACTTTGTTGGATGCATTGATATGTTGAATAACTGACTGATTAGGATTTAGCTTAGCCATCACCTATTTAGGCATATTAGTTCAGTTTCAACCAGTCAATTGATAACTAGAACTTGATACTTGAGTTATTTCAGTCTCAAGACTGATTCTGTAGGATAAATCAATTAATTTGTATATTGTAAATCTCATGATTTTCCTATTCTAGTGTTCTAAATTTAACGAAAAATATTGTACTTGTGTGATATTAGGAAATAAGCCCTGATTGATGGCTGTGAGTGTTAGTTTAACTAAATAGATGAAATGGTATCAGTCCTTTTCAGGAGATTGTGAGTATATACTCTGAATTCAATGTGAGGATCTAGTGAAATGTTATTCGGTTTAAGCCTACTCATTGCTACAGGATTTGACCTACTCGATTGTATCAACTACCCAGTTTAACTTAGAAGGAATACAGTTGTGGGTTATATGTTGATTGCAGTTATTTATCCTCTTCAAAGCTGATTTTGGGATTGGGATTGCAGTGAATATTGAGTTCATCCAAACCTGTAACAGAGAGAGCCTTAGAGGGATGTAGCTTGGGTCCTTCACCTCAGAGATTCTTAAGACTGGTTTTAGTTTATTTAAGATAGAGACAATTGTAGCTAACCCTTTATATTATCCCTAACTTCTTTTGATTAATTGATCTTAAGAATTTCGAAGACTACTTAAGTTGTAAGTTAGTTTTCTATTGTCCTCTAAATTCAATTTGGGGTATTATTGAAACTCAAGTTTGAACTGTCCTCTGTCATTTAAAGCATTGAGTTATGATTCTTATCTAGGATTTATTTTCTTAAGCTAGGAATCTGTATCACAGGCTAGAGTTCAATTACAATACATTGGTTTGTACATCTCATTAAAGCATAGTATAATCTCAGTCAAGTGTCACTTTACACCACTCTTTGAAATGGTTAAGGATTTGGTTTTAGGCTAGGAGATAGCTCCTTGACTACCAGGAATGATAGCAGGCATGGGAGACAA
The DNA here is from genome assembly GCA_029216955.1 of Iris pallida. Lineage (NCBI taxonomy): Eukaryota > Viridiplantae > Streptophyta > Magnoliopsida > Asparagales > Iridaceae > Iris > Iris pallida. The sequence goes on from JANAVB010038218.1 coordinate 3,676,051, forward strand.
AAGAAATTACTTGTAGATAGTCCATGGCACTGACCATATGAATGGTAATATACTTGGTTAAACTGTGGGAAGGATGTGGTAGCTTGGGACTGGTTCACCAGTCCTGTTCAGGACTGATCCCTGTTAGGAACTGTTGAGTCCTAAATCAAATGCCAACCATCAGATTTAAGATGTTTCCTACAGTACATTGAGTTAGGACTGTTTCATAACAGTTTTAATGTTTTTTTTTGAAGTAAATATAGTAGCAACTATAAGGACGTTCATATCTGTATGAGAGGGAGGAGTTTTGTGACTGAACCTGAGTTCTTACCAGTCCTAATGACCTGTACCATGCCCTGTAAGGCTGTGTAATACCATTATTTAATTAGGTTGTGTAGATCCCTAACTGAACTGAAATGGTGTGGACACAACCTAAGTCCCAATTCGAATTAGGAATTATAACATTAGGACTATTTTGATTCATATACTGTTAGCAATCCAGTTTAGGGACTGAACAGGATATGGGACTATCATATGCAGGAAGTGAATGTCAGTGAATACACATAGGTGAGATGCTAAGTCCTGCTTTGGGACTGATATGGATTATATTAGGACTGATATGGTATGAATATCATTTTGGACTGGTATTTACCTATAGGTTGGCATTTAAATTGATAATGTATTGACGTTAAATACACCAGTTGTTATAAACTGTTTCAGTCCACTTTAGGACTGAGTGATGTCTGATACATTGTACAATGGCCTGATACCTTGTACAGTATCCTGCCATTACTGCTGAACTGGAATGGGTAACATCTGAATACTTTTAGGACTGATACAAAGGGAATGATATCTGAAATACAGTGTACATTGATACATTGTGCAGTATCATGCTACTGCTGCTGTATTGATTGGAATGGAAGTTAGTCATATGAGAGGAGGAACCACAATGTGTCTGGTTAGGATAACTTTGTATGGTTGTATCAATTCTTTAAACCAAGTATCAATAGTTAGATAGATACCTAGAACTTTATCTTTCTTTCTATTCTTTTGATTTCAGAGTTTCACTGATTCCTTATCTAATCTAACAAGTTTAGGTAGAATGACCTTGATGGCCTACAAATATCTTTGTGTAATATATAGTTATGAACCCAATTAGTATATTTATGAATCTTCCATAAATTGGATTAGGGCTTAGGCTAGACTTGTGTTATGCTTAGAAATATCATGTTTCAAAATAGAGTAGTTTCATTTTAGATACCTAGATTATGAAAGTAAGTTTTAGCTAAATAGATATGTTTAGATGTTAATCAAATTTGTACTTAAATTCTAAAACAGGAGGATTTCCAGCTTTACTACCTTTTCTCGATCATCCGGAGCCAGGCAAGTATACTCCTCAGATTTGTTCATTTCTCATGTCTTGCATGTTCATTCTTGAATCTCCTTGATTGACACGATGTATCACGATATTGTCTGGTTTCATGTTTCATATATTACTTGTATCTGGGAGGGGAAATACTATAGATATGTGCTCAAACCCTGTTACTACTCATGTGAATAGCTTGGGTCCCGCACCGTGCACGCGGGACCAAAGCCGTACTATTTCATGATCATTGCATCTACCCAAGCCGATCACACAATCTAGATGTATTTTAATATTACACATGTCGGGATTCAGGTTGTATTTCAGGATTCATGGTTGTATTTCATGTTCAGGTTGTATTTCATGATTCAGGTTATACTTCATGTTCAGGTTGTATTTCATGTTCAGGACTCTTACCATGTTCCCTGTTTTACTTTCAGTATTTCCTGCTCAGTTTCATGTCTTCTCTCATTTTCTGTACTTATATATATTTTCCTGTTTCTTGATTCATACCATGATGTTCATGTTCATTTCCTTGGATATACTTAGCTCCGCTCCTGACTAGGATATGTTGCAGGTGAGTTGGAGGCTCTGTACGACACGTACTATGGCGAGGAGCCAATTGATGCAGGAGAGCTAGCTGGTGCTGCTCTTGACTTAGAGGCTGCAGAAGCCTAGAGCTTACCTGAGCTTTCCACATTATTTTTTTGTATTGAGACTAGTAGACTTACTTTCATTTGCTAGAATGTAATAGAAATTCTGGGATTTGTACTTCTTTTCTGGGATACATTTATAGATGCTGTGTTTTCATACTTATCTTGATATCTGGTTAGTTTCCCTAGATTGGTACAGCTTACTTTGTTGTGTCTAACGACAAAGGCTGGGCGTGTCCGACTCGTGTCCTATTATTCGGGAGCGGGTCGTGACAACGGTCCCTCCGCCGAACCCTCTCTCCAACGACGTGGGTGTCTCTGTTGGACATGACCAATAGACTGATCCTCAGGGATCTCCAACGGCGGCACAGGAGGAATATGCGGTCGACGGAGCATCTGCGAATGTAGATCGGCTGAGGGGTCCTGGGAAGCGGCTTCCCATTGCTCCAGCTAAAATGGAAAATGTACTTATGTTTAATGCAACATAGACATGTATATATCATTATTTATTTGATTTAGATTTATACACATACCATCGTATTTACTTGCATGGTCCTGTTACGATGACTAAAATCATCCATTGCTCGTTGATTAACCCGAGCCTCCTCAAAGACATATCGGCGATTCTGGATGCGCAAAACACCGTACCAGATCAAGAAGTGATATGTGCCATAAACTGCAGTCATTGTACAAAATTAAAATAAAATATTTACTAAAAATTTGACCTTAACTATAAGTATTATAATTTGTAACTTACAGTCATTGTCATCATCTACAACTGCTGACATGTGGGTCACGTCATGCCTGGCATATCGCCCCTCCCATCCTAAACAATATAGCTGAATTCGCGCTCTGAGACATGATCTTCCAATACTAGAGGGCAGAGGTCTAACGGTACGACTTGTTTCAACCCTAACTGTCGCAGGACACGATCAGCGGGATAAAACATAATGTACGAATTGTACATGACATAATATCTATGTCTACTACTCTCAACAATATCATCTATCACCTCCTGCGGGCACTATTGAGGAGTCCAGTTTCTCTATGTCACATTAAAATATTATAGTTCATATTGTATCGACAAATCTAAAAATGAAATATAATTAAGATAAAATATTTACCTCGGGGGCGACTATTGTATCGAAATTGTTTCGATAAATGGATACCACTTTTGTAGGACAGTGAGCGGTATCCGTATGTCGAAGTTCCATCTAACTCCTGTCGGAAAGTTTCGCTGGCCTAGTGGGATGCGGCTAAGTGGCCGACCGATAAAAAAATGTTCATATGACCATAGCTGCAGATCAAAATTATTTACGGTATAAAAATATGTATAATAGACATAAAAAATTCACTTGGTTTGTCAATTGTACCTGTAAGAGAGTAACACAGCCAGAGATACCCCGATGCAAACTTTCCCCTTCTCTAACAGAAACAAAAGTAGTCATCTAACTATAGAGATAGGCCAAGACTGCTGCACCCAGGAATATTGTGTACAACGGCCCAAGTTTTCAAAAAAAGGGTAGCAAGTAAGCGGAAACCTTGTTTGCCGACCCATCAGAAAATAAAATACACCTACAGAGGCTTAATAAGTAGGCTCTGGTGCAGCATATTACCTAAAAATGATAACATTTGTTGGTATTAAATTGGAATATTACAATTCAAGTATACAAAATATGTATGACGTACCCGCGCATCATCTGGAGTAACATACTCGGAGCCGATGTGATCAATATGCTGAAAATTGGCACGAAGCCAAGTAAGCTTGATACCAGCACTGCGACCTTGATCTGGTTCTGGATCACGTCTTAGATACTTCCTGATTAGGTCCCCCACATGTGCACTCTCATCAAAATAGACAGGCGTACCGTTAATCGGTAACCCAATGATCATCGCCACGTCAGCCAAGGTGATCGTAATCTTACCCACCGAAAACTAGAATGTGTTCCATACCAGCCACCACCGTTCGACCAGACTCAAAATAAGATCCCTATAGTGACGTCTGAGATGAACTGCGTTGACCTGGAAAAACCCAAATGACTCCACCAGTTGTTTTGTAGAAATGATAGCTCCCAACCGTGACGCTATTCCCTATGCTCACGTAGCCGGACGTCTGGAGGATAGTCATATAACTGTAAAATATTTTTGGTTAATTCGTGAATATTTTTATTCTAAGAGGCATAATTTATTCAGCAGAAAAATTACCGATCCTGAGAATACGCGGTCAGAAATGTGTGACTGTCGCTCCTGCTCGATAGTCAGTATGGTGGGTCCACCAGGAATACGTCCATCATTTTTTGTTTCGTTCTGAAGTATGTTACAAATATTTTTACAAATATTCTACTAATTTTCGTAATTAAAAATATGTCACCAATGCATATTTCTACATTATTACTACAAATATTTTTACAAATATTCTACTACAATTATTTCTACAAATTAATTTCTACAAATATTTCTAATAATTTCTACAAATTAATTTCTACATAATTTCTACAAATATTTCTAATAATTTCTACAAATTAATTTCTACATAATTTCTATAATTTTTCGTAATAATTTCTACAAATATTTCTAATAATTTCTATAAATTATTTTTTACATAATTTCTACAATTTTTTTCATAATAATGTCTACAAATTAATTTCTACAAATATTTTCAATAATTTCTACAAATTAATTTCTACATAATTTCTACAAGTTTTCGTAATAATTTCTACAAATTAATTTCTACATATATTTCTAATAATTTCTACAAATTAATTTCTACATAATTTCTACAAAATAATTTATACATAATTTTTACATAATTTCTACATATTAATTTCTACATAATTTCTACAAATTAATTTCTACAAATATTTCTAATAATTTCTACAAATTAATTTCTATAATTTTTCGTAATAATTTCTACAAATTAATTCCTACAAATACTTCTATCACTACCAAAAAATACACAAAATTTTGCTTAATAATTTCTACAAATTATCACTACAAAATATAAACGACGGTAAAAATAATTTCTACAAACTATCACATAATTTCTACGATAAAAATAATTACTTAAATTTTTTTACCTCCATCTCTGGTTGCTTCTCCTTCTCCTTCTCCTGTCTTCTCCTTCTTTTTCTCTCCTTCTTCTTACCTAATTTTACTACGGTAAAAAAAAATTCACCCCCCTCCAGCATATAAACTACTAACATTTAAAACAACTGCCAACGGTAAACCCCCAACCGCGTAAAAAATTTATAACAAAACTAAGCAACCCGGACTTTAAAAGTCCGCTTGTGGGCGTCATCTGACGTCACCACACGGACTTTTAAAGTTTGACCAATGTCTAATCCCCAAACTGCTAACCATTTCGACTTCATTAATAACCTAATGACGTCAGCAACCGGACTTTTAAAGTCGGGTTGGATGCTCAATTGGTAATTTTCCCAAACTTAATACTTTTTCTGGAATTGTGATAAAGTTTGATGCTTTATATGCAATTTTTTGATGTTAAGATGAGGGAAAAGAGAGAAACCTTACATGAATATCGATAAAGAAAATGATAGAGTAGGGATAATCGTATGAAGTCTGAACAATTTTGTCGATTGAATTTGGTGGAAGCTTTTTCTTCTGTTTCCAAAAGAGAAATCTTACTATGGTTTTGCCAAAATCAAATCCGAAAAAATGATCACAAAAATTTAAAACTGAGTTTTGACCTCAAACTCGTTGTTGGGGCATCAAAACTGAGTCCCAAACAGGGTCGAAGAGCAGCGAAGAAAAATGTAAAGCATTTCCAATTTATGGACAACCAAACATTTTTTGGATTTGCACCAAGTCCAACTTCAGAAAATTTACTGTACAGATAATAATTTAAATAATATTTGTTTAAACGATAGATGTATGGAAAATTTGGCCAAATAATACAATCTGACATATTGTTTGTCGAAAAATGAGCATGCTCAAATTCCGACAGCCGGTTTGTCGAAAAATGAGCATCAACTCAAATTCTGACACACCATTTGGCTAAAATAGAGCATTTGGTTGGGTGGTTGGGTGGGTTCAGTTTTTAGTTGATTGTTGTTGGAGTTGGTTTGGTTTATTTTTCTTTTATGGTTTACTTGAGTATAATGGTGAATTTTTTTGTTGGTTTTTTACGGTTTGGTTTATTTTTGTTTGTTGGGTTGAGGTGGGTTATCTTTTTACCAATTATAAGATTCTTCTAATTTTACAATTCTCAACGTTACAATTCTAGCGTTCTAATTCCAACGGCTATATTAAACCACAACCATCTATAAGTATTAAACCACTTCACAACATCTCTCTTATTCACTTCACAACATCTCTCTCATTCAGTAAGAAGTTCGTCAAGTCTATTTCGTTGAAAGCTGAAGCTCCTCTCGTCCTACATCCATTTGAAAGTTCATCTTGTTGTCAGCATGGATAAAAATCTAACAATACTATGCTCGCTTGGAGGTGTACTAAATGGGTTAGCGTATCAAGGAGGTTTAACCCAAGTTCTTTTAGTTGATCAAAATATTTTGTTTCTTAGTTTACATAATCTAATTATTGATCAATATTCTATCGACTATGAATTTATATTATTATATATTTTCGTATCTAATTATATAAATGTAGATAGTGAAGAAGCATGGAAATTTGTTCTTCAAGTGAATGCACAATCACCGTATATTAATATCTATGTCACTCCGTCCCCATCAAAAAATAATAATGTAAGTAATATACCCGCTTGTAATGTAACTTTTAACGTTGGTCCTCGTTCTTCTCATCAAGTTATTTCATTTACTGAAGAAGAACATATAGTAGATGATATTAATAATGATGATGAAAATAGTAATGATCTAATTAAAAATTTAGATGATGAATTTGATTATTCTGTTGATAGCCTTAGCACTCATTAATTATTTATTAGAAAACAATTTAAGAATCGTTCTAAATTTAGAAGTTTTATTAGTGATATAGCAATTAGACGTAATTTTACTTGTTCAGCTACTTTAAATGATGCTACTGGGATTATATATAAATGTAATAGTTCAAATTGTCATTGGAGGATATACGCTAAAGCCATAGGTGGAGGCGAAAGATTTTCTATTGCTATGCTAGAAAATATTCATTCTTGTTTAGGTGGACTTACAACTGTTTCTCATCCATTAGCTACCACTGTATGGGTTAAAAATTAGATTATTGAAAAATTTTGAGATAATTAGTCGTATAGTCCATCTCATGCTGTAAAAGATATATTTAGGGAACATCGAATACATATTAAATACTGTAAGGCTTGGAAAGCTAGAGAACTTGCTCTATCCGAAATAAATGGTAGTCATATTGATGCATATAGTAGTCTCGAAGAGTATGTTCTTAGAATTATTGAGACAAATCCAGGTAGCCAATGTTTTATGAAGATTACAGAAAATAATAGTTTTGAAAGAATTTTTATTTGTTTCAAGGCATGCATTGATGGATTTCTAAGGAGATGTTTACCTTTGATTAGTAATGATCCTACTTTTCTTTCCTCTAAATATAGAGGTATTTTATTTATTGCTTGTGCTCATGATTCTAACTATCAACTATATCCAATTGCATATGCTGTTGGTGAGAGTGAAAACACTGATTCTTGGACTTGGTTTTTAAACGGTTTAAGAATATCTTTTGAAAGATTTTTTGATGCATGGAATACAATTTCTTTTATATCGGATAAACAGAAAGGATTGATAAATGCCATGCGTGCTATTTTTCGGAATCGTCCCATTTTTTTTGTATTCAACATTTTAAAGCAAATTTGAAATCGGTATGTAGATCAAAACATTTTCAATGTAGCTTGGACTATCTTGCAAGATGTTATAATGAAACAGATGCAAATAATTGCTTGAAGATGATTAAAGCTGAAAATGTTGATGTTTATAATTGGTTCGTTGGAGTAAATGATGAAAATCGTGTTTTTCATACTGGATTACAGCGTATTCTCCTTGTCCAAGACTAGCTATTAACACGTCAAATTTTGCTGAATCATTCAATAACTGGATTAAAAATCTTCGTGATAAACCAATAACTACACTACTTGATGGTATTCGAGCCAAGATTATAACACTTCAGGACAAGAACAAACATCAAACTGAAAATCTTGAAACAAATTTTTGTCCGAAGATGTTAAAAACGATGGCTCGTATCACAAAAAAAAACTATCAGCTGGAAATTTTACGTATAGTGGGTCATTTGTTTGAGATATTAGATCGTAAAACAAATAGAACATATGTTATTCGTTTAAATGAAAACTATTGTTCATGTTTAAAGTGGTATCATACTTTTCTTCCATGTGTACATGCATGTTATGCTTGTAATTATTGCAATATTAGGATTGAGCATTATTATCCAGCTATATTTTCAAAGGAAGCATTAAAAAGTGTCTATGAGTCGCACTTGGAGCCAATTTCAGTCCCTTACAACATTCAAAGTGCATTGGTTAGAGGCGACATTAATATTTCCGACAAATCACTTAGGGAATACAGATCTTTATTGAAGTTATTTGGAAAATTAATTTCTTACTCAAGGAAAGTTTGAGCATTCGCTAGGTGAGTTGGGCTAAAAGGTAAATCTTATTGATTCAAGGAAGTCAAGTTGAAATGGTTTAGCAAAGCCAACAAGAAATAGCTTTGGAACATAAGTCATTATCTGAAAGGTTTATGTACAAACATAAGCAAGATAACCGATGAACTATAAGCAAGCAAAAATAGATTTTTAAATATATAATTTTGGTCCTATGGTGTAACAAGGTGAATATAATCTAGGTGTTCTAATTGTTTCTAAAGTCTATTTTCCTAAAGTTCATCTAGGCCTAAGTCAAGTTGCAGGACTACATGCTGGTCTAGACTAAGTTGACTAGACCAATTTACAGATCTGACCTGCAAGGGCCACCACTAAAAATATGTCACGACCCGATCCCAAAGTAATGGGTCTAGTCGGATCATGCCCAACCTGCACCGTTGTGAGACGGCGGCAGTAAGCTGTATCAAGCAGTGAAACGCAACATGCAGAAACATCTAACAAAAATAAAACATTTTTATTAAACTGAAACTGGTCTGAAATAGAAATAAAACAATAACACAATTCATTTTATTACAACTGTTCTGAAAAGAAAGAAAAAAAAAGTACTAAGCCAACACTCTAGGATTCTGGGGTTCCTGATTCAGCCTCTGTGGGACCCAAGTCTGTCCCGTAGAAAGTGCAATAAGGCAGCTCCTCTTCGTCGCTGTCACCTAAAAATGTTGGGTCTCCAGTCAGAAGTGAACAAGAAACATATTTCCTCCACATCTAGCATTTTTAAATTAATAATAAATAAAAAATACGAGACAGTTTAAGAAACAATATATTTTTGTATTTAATAGTAAAAGGAGACCGGCAAGAAAGATGATGTCAATTTCCAGCATGATGCAATACTAAGCTAGTGTTTTGAGTATATAACAGGGCCTGTGACCGGTTGATGAGGCAATATGTATACTAACATTTTTGGCCAAAATGAATAGTATACGGTACGGCTCAACCCCTGTGTGGTAGGGATTAGCGCGAGGCAATAAACGATCGATATTTGGCTTTGGTCATAGACATTATACTACTCCACCAATCAATTCCCAAGCAATAAGTCAATGAGTCAATATAGCAATCCAGCAATCCGTCAATCGATGTGGAGTCCGAGAGGGATCCACGGTGAATCAGTGTCACTATACTACATGTAATCAATTGATGCATACATTTAATTATTAAAATAAAGACACAGACCTAGAGTAGATATGAAACTTGCCTTGGATAACTCCTTGGCGTGGAATGCGACGAGCAGCATGTAACCGCTAGGATTTAAGGTCCCGAACCTACAGATAGTAGTACCAGATTTAGTAACCAGAACTACGCTCTAATTCTAAGGTGCAATACTAGGCTAAGTCAGGCAGGTTGGTGATCCTAATTGGAAACCACTTTGTACATAAAAATAGATTTTGTTACTAAAAATTAACATATAACCATTTCAATAAAATATAGATTTTGTCGTAAATATTAATTAATAGGGAAAATACTTTAAAATAAATTTCTCGAAATTAATAATTTTCGTAAGAAAAAAATAACATTTTAAAATAGAATTTATTTAATCAGAATGATTTTCATAAAATATATCTTTTAGACATTTCATAAACTATGTAGAAAATTACCTTTAAACATAGATAATAATAAATGCGCAAAAATACGTTTTCTTACCAAAATATTCGTTTAAAGTTAATATAAAAGGTTTTTGGGTTTTAATATTAAAAACCATTTCCAAAATAACCTTTTTAAATAAATATTAGTTTTTATTATATTAATTCTCCTTATAAAACCTTCTTGATTAGAAATCATCTTTAAAAGGAAAACATATATATATATATATATATATATATATATATATATATATATATATATATATATATATATATATATATATATATATATTATCATTTAACGAAATCTAATTTTTTAATACCATTTACTTGACCAAACTTTTATTTAAAGATAATACTTTTTAATGAATATTTATTTACTACTATTTTGTAAACAAACTAAATCATTATTTGGTTCAATACTCTACGACTTAACATTACAAATTAAATGATAATCCTAACTACATATTTAAATAATTAAAAATTATTAAAACCATATCTAAATTATTAAGGTTAATCCACAAATCAATTAATACAAATAAAGTATATTTGAAGTTTCCTAAAATGATTATTATTACAACATTTACTAATTACATCACAGAAGCTAAAATAAATCAACCACAAAATCCAATTAATTTCTACAGAACATATTTCTAGGCCAGGATGGTGTATGGGTTTCTGTGATCACAAACAGAAAGCGAAAAATAAAGGGATTACCCAAAGTTTCATGAAGGTGTACCGAGGGGAGGCCTCGGACTCGGAACAACGTCGGAAACGACGAGCACGGACACGTGCGCGCACACGGGAGGACACATGTGCGCACACGGGAGGACATGTGGGCGAAGGTGCACGGAACCGGGGCGCGTGCGGGGCTGGCGGACGGCGACGGACGGCCGACTGCTGCCGGGCGGGCGTCGGTCGGTTGCTCGGAAATGGAGGAAGTGGGGTCTGGATTCGGAGAGGGCGGCGAGGGGAGCGCGGTGGCAGTCGCAGATTTGGATTTGGTAGAGGGAGGAGGAAGTTATGGATTTATTTATGAAGGTTTTGGGTGAGAGAGAAAAGCTTTTGTGATGTTTCTGATCTTTCTGAGGGTTTGTACGTGAAGGAAGAAGAAAGGACGTAGTGGTCCGTGGGATGAGGGAATCTGAGAGAGAATCGGGGTGAGTGGAGGAATGGGCAAGTTAATTTAAGTGGGTTGGGCTTGGGTAGCTAAGTTATTGGGCTAAAATAATAAAGGCTCACAAAACAAATATGAAGCATGCAAATTAAATAATATAAATCATGGGCTTCACAAAACCCTTACCCTAATGTAAACCGAAACCCTAATCTGACCTACTCTTAAATATGCATTTTGATAACCATCATTTTATAGATGGCTACCCAAAACGATGGTCATATACCAGGGGGTCGACTACAGAATTGATTAAGCAGCAACGCAAGTCGCACATATGTAGTCTGATATTTACTGGAGAGGTATATTAAATTTTAATTGTGTTAGTCAATAAAATTTTCATTTTATATTTTTAGTATTAACATAGTTTGTGTGTTTTATATATAGCTTTGTGATTATAAAAGGGAAGTACGGTATTGAGAACACAATACATGGCGCTATGAGGGTCAACATGGTTTTTAGAAGTTGACTAGTAACCAAGAAGCTTTATTGCACGTATTTGATTTTTATTACCTTGATCAAATACGTTTTCTACGTCACGATAGAGACTTGATTATCAGTCTAGTGGAGCGCTGGTGGCCCGGACGAAATACGTTCCTGCTACCTTTTGGAGAAATGACTATTATGCTTAAAGATGTTACAAATATTTTAGGTCTACCTATTACAGGTGAACCTATAATATTTGATGAGCAATTTTTTGCTGAGACAGCGATCACGACGTACCTAGGTGTGGAGGCACCAAAATTGAAAGGCAAAGGCCTAGTGTCGTATACATGGCTCCGTCAGAATTTTATGCACATAGATCGTATCGATGACGAAGAAATCTCAGTTGATGAGGAACGGGTAAGTATTACATTTGTGGTTAATATTTGTGCACATAGATTATATATCAATTTAGTTTAGCTAATATAATGTTTTTATATTCTGTTCAGGTTATTGCATGCACCAGAGCCTATTTACTAGGCCTTATTAATGCAGTTTTGTTTCTCGACGCATCGGATATGGTAAATTTACGGTTTCTATTATTTCTAAATGATTTGACGGAATCGACGAGTCATGCTTGGGGAGCGTCAATGCTGGCATATCTATACAGTGCTATGTCAGACTTTGTGCAGTTCCAGTCAAAGGACAAATTGATGAAAAATTTAAATAGATGTTCTACATTGATTCAGGTACGAAAATTGTTTGAATTTGGTATACATTTAAAATTTGTACACTTATATCATATATTTTTTAGGTTTGGTCCTATGAGCATTTTTCTATCGGTAGGCCTCTTTCCCTTATTAGTAGCGACACATATGTATTTTCGGTCGCTTTACGGTGGACTACTGATGCGGTAGATCCCGCACACTGTGTTTACTCGGTTGTCCCGATATATCGGGGCCAGTTTGATTCACTAAAGATTTCAAAGGTAAATAAAAGTCACCATTCTACATCTATTTAGTATATTCTATTTTATTACCTTATAATTATTTGTCAAAAAACATGTTCAAATGGTGCATTATTGTATTAATACTTATCCTTCTGAGATAGAACGAACATCATATGAATTAAGTCTCCATGGGTTTTACATAATATACCATGGAGACATAATGTATCATCCAGCTGATCGGGTTAAGCGACAATTCGGTATGAAACAACATATATCCGAAGACCCGTCTCACTACAATCGTGGTAGAGGAAGTGCAACCGTAAGAGCCCGTAAATTAATTCCTGCTTGGAATTTCAGACTAGAGACGCATAACATCTCACATTTGTCTCAGAACATAGCTACTATGGAGGACTGTAAGTTATTTTAAAGTTAATATTTTTACCACATTTGTCTCATAACATCTCATATTTTTCATATATGCAACAGTATACAGAAATTTTGCATATAGATCTTGGTGGGGATCTCCAGTTATAAGCAACAGACGCTACATATATCAGGAGCCTCGATTCGAGCATAGAGCTATAGATGATTATAGTCTGCGTGGATTTTATGAACATATAATAAGAACTGATATAAGTAATTTTTTTAGTTTACAATATTTTAGATTATAATACTTTAGCATACATAAGAACTAACTTAAATGATGTGTATTTTAGGTTCCAGCTTTGGAGCAAGCATGTGATAACCCAAATCCTGAAGTGTTGAGAACGACAGTAAGAAACTTTGTGGATTGGGTGAAAGCGGATCCGGAGCCTCCGAAACCTCCACTACATATTCCGCAAGATTATTCTGTAGGCGTTATTAGCCAAAGTCAACCACTTCCCCGAAGGGTTAGGCACCATGTCACCCAACCGTTCCCTGATAGTCCGCCTCAGTAAGCTGACGAGATCCCGCCTCAGCAAGCTGGCGAGATCCTGCCTTAGCAAGCTGACAAGGTCCCGCCTCAGCAAGCTGGCCAGGGGACTTCCCAGTGGGCTGGCCAGGGGACTTTCCAGTGGCCCGACCAGGGGACTTCGCAGTGGGCTGGCCAGGGGACTTTCCAGTGGGCTGGCCAGGGTTCATCGTAGTGGGCTGGCCAGGAGACTTCCCAGGGGACTTCACAGTGGCCCGGAGTGACAGATTGGTTACAAAGCTATAGTTTGGATGGAAGTTATTATACACAGATACTAACGACTCCATCAGCACCAGCACCCACACAAGACAAAGGTGGTTGTGCGTCCCAGGAGAATACAATACGAAGGAGAGCCCGACACAATCTCAGGGAACTTGATCATCCAGACTATTGGAAATTAGACAGACAAGGAAGATAGATGAATATTTTGTACTTGTATGATGTTCTATTTTCATTTTTATAAAAGTCACCTTTCTTTGACAAACTATTACAGTTACTTCACATGATGTTTCTTATTCATTCTCATGGTTGATTTGTACAACTCCTTCTATTGTGTCCTAAACCATTGCAATTACTGCATCGGAGATCTCTTGAAGATTGATCCTTCGCCATAGTACGGTTCTTCTTTGGTCTTCCGGCTTTGTGTCGTACATCTGGTACTCCAATATATTCTCATTGGCTTCTTCTACTCAACTCGAAGTGGTGATGCTTTTATCTTGTCTTGTGTCCAACTCAATTAGTCAGAATCAAGTTTGATCAATTCCATAAGTTTAATATTTGAAGAAAATGTCGAAGAACAGATACTCCACTTGACTTCAAACCGACCTCTTGAATCTCAAGAGCTACTGGAACACATATTTATCCTGATAAATTTCCTTGATTCTAGAAGAACGGACATCTATATCTCTTTCCTATCATGATTAGAACTTTAGAACTCGTTTGAATTTTTCGAAAGCTCCTTTGAAATTCTCATGGACAAAGTTGAGAAAATATTCAGTGACCTAATATGGCTTCGCACATATACGTTGCAACCATTCATCTGAATTATGGAAACCGCGAGTTTACTGCAGTTAGTTGCGCACTGGCGAGGAATAGACTCTAAGTTGAAGTGATTTCAGGTGTTCATTGGTTTTCAGATATTATTAAGACTATGTCCTAAATTTAACAAATTTTTCCTTATGTTGCTCAGCCATGAAATGGATAAAGTTGATAGACTACTCGGTAACCTATTATTATTCAAGTTATGGAGCCAAAAATTTACTGCAGTCAGGTGCACTCTGGCGAGGCATGAATTAGAGGCAAAGTGACTTCGGATATATTTGGTTTTCAAATATTATTAAGACTATATCCATACGATGGTTGTCCTTTTTGCACCATCAAATTATTCTGACTTTTATCCGGTTAGAGGATTTGCATTTCTAGCGGTTGTCTTCGCCTTCAGAAATATCTTATCTGGTTACATTCATGTCATAGTTATTCAAATCACTCTCGCTATCCTACTATCATACAACTTGTTAGCTTTTCCTGAGTCACAAACCCTTATACCTCAACCCAATTTGATTTGGAATTTTTAGTCCCTCATCTCAGAAGATTCTATTACTTTTACCTCCTCAATAAGCTGTTGACGTTCGTTTCTTTGTCGCCTTTCCTGTTTCACGAGACCAAATTTGATTTTTCTTCCATCTTATGATCATTGATTATATTTTAATCGTACCTAGACTTTACTTGTGCCTAAAATGATCACAACAAAATTTCTAACTCTATCTCTGATCATATCTAGATAATTCTGATTATGCCTATATTTTATCATTGTACCTAGTGATCATGCCTCGAATCTGATTATGCTTGATGATTTAAATCTGGAACGATCTATAGCAGGAATTTATCGAGTACATGAGTTATGAGATAAAGATGAGATAAAAATGAACAGTTATGATTTGAATCAAGGAAGGCATAATTAATGATATGAATACCAAGCAAATTGACATTGTAGATTAGGGGTGATTAAATGATAAGCATGGAAATGCACTTTAGGAAGGTGCATGATGAATCAGAAGATATATAAAGGACGACCAAAATAAAAACAAAAAAACTTGAGCTGTAATTTATTAATGATGACAATCGTATGAATCAAAAAGTATAAAAAAATTATAGATTAGAAAGCAGAGATAGAATGAATGCAAATAATACAAAGGTTGGAAGAGGTAATAAAATATACTTTTGACAGAGAAAAGCTTGGTCAAAATGATACAGTAAAATCAAGATGAATGATTCGAGCTTAAACAGGACAATTAAATTTTGTTGAGATTTCGGGATCAAATATGGAACATGAGGATTTAGAATCAAGATATACACATGTTGATGAAAATGGACGTCTAAATAAATTACAGAGTGATCACATATGGGTAAGAAATGATAAATTTTTTAATCATGATAAATTGGAGTATAGAAGTATGATGTTGGATTCTAAAATATGATACTGGGTTACCGAGGCTTGATACTGAAGTATTAAGACAAGACGAAGTGTATCAAATCATAGAGTTAAATTTTGTATATATTAGCAAGCTGAAAAAAGTATAGTATATATTGGAGGAAATATTATATGTGTTTAGTATGAAAATATGAAAAATAAATTTTCTCAGGTGATGACGGTAATTGACAATTTAGGGGTGGAAGCAGAAATCCAAATTGTGGTTAGTGATTGTGATTCTAAGGAGGAAAGAATGTTATTTGAGAATAGTGGATAAGATTGATGAAAATATTGTACTAGATGGATTTGCTATGGGACAGTTAGCCTAGTTAGGCATAAGGCTATTGAGGAAGAATACCATGACTGGTTTGAGGCATGATTGCAGAATTGTACCAGGCCCTCATCTTGAAATTTCGAGGCCAAAATTTTCTAAAGTGGGAAGGTTGTGAAGCCCATGATTTATATTATTTAATTTGCATGCTTCATATTTGTTTTGTGAGCCTTTATTGTTTTAGTCCAATAACTTAGCTACCCAAGCCCAGCCCACTTAACTTAACTTGCCCATTCCTCCACTCACCCCGGTTCTCTCTTAGATTCCCTCATCCCGCTGACCACTACGTCCTTTCTTCTTCATTCACGAACAAACTCTCAGAAAGATCAGAAATATCACAGAAGCTTTTCTCTCTCACCCAAAACCTTCACAAATAAATCCATAACTTTCTTCTCCCTCCACCAAATCCAAATCCGCGACCGCCACCGCGCTCCCCTCGCCACCCTCTCCGAATCCAGACCCAACTTTCCCTATTTTCAAGCAATCGGCCGCCCGTCGCCGTCCGCCAGCCCCACGCGCGCCCCGGTTCCGCGCACCTTCGCCCACGTGTCCGCCCGTGTGCGCGTACGTGTCCGTGCTCATCGTTTCCGGCATTGTTCCGGGTCCGAGGCCTCCCCTCGGTACTCCTTCATGAAATTTTGGGTAATCCCTTTATTTTTCCGCTTTCTGTTTGTGATCACAGAAACCCATACACCATCCTGGCCTAGAAATAGGTTCTGTAGAAATTAATTGGATTCTGTGGTTGATTTATTTTAGCTTATGTGATGTAATTAGTAAATGTTGTATTAATAATCGTTTTAGGAAACTTCAAATATACTTTATTGGTATTAATTAATTTGTGGATTAACCTTAATAATTTAGATATAGTTTTAATAATTTTTAATTATTTAAATATGTAGTTAGGATTATTATTTAATTTGTAACGTTAAGTCGTAAAGTGTTAAACCAAATAATGATTTGGTTTGTTTATAAAATAGTAGTAAATAAATATTCATTAAAAAGTATTATCTTTAAATAAAAGTTTGGTTAAGTAAATGGTATAAAAAAATTAGATTTCGTTAAATGATTTTATATATATATATATATATGTGTGTGTGTGTGTGTGTGTGTGTGTGTGTGTGTGTGTGTGTGTGTGTGTGTGTGTGTTTTCCTTTTAAAGATGATTTCTAATCAAGAAGGTTTTATAAGGAGAATTAATATAATAAAAACTAATATTTATTTAGAAAGGTTATTTTGGTAATGGTATTTAATATTAAAATCCGAAAACCTTTTATATTAACTTTAAACCAATATTTTGGTAAGAAAATATATTTTTGCGCATTTATTATTATCTATGTTTAAAGGTGATTTTCTACATAATTTATGAAATGTCTAAAAGATATATTTTATGAAAATTATTCTGATTAAATAAATTCTATTTTAAAATGTTATTTAAATAAAAACTATTTTCTTACAAAAATTACTAATTTTGAGAAATTCATTTTTAAGTATTTTCCCTATTAATTAGTATTTACGACAAAATCTATATTTTATTGAAACGGTTATATGTTAACTTTTAGTAACAAATATATTTTTATGTACAAAGTGGTTTCCAATTAGGATCACCAACCTGCCTGACTTAGCCTAGTATTGCACCTTAGAATTAGAGCGTAGTTCTGGTTACTACATCTGGTACTACGATCTTTAGGTTCGGGACCTTAAATCCTAGCAGTTATTTGCTGCTCGTCGCGTTCCATGCCAAGAAGTTATCCAAGGCAAGTTTCATATCTACTCCATGTCTGTGTCTTTATTTTAATAATTGAATGTATGCATCAGTTGATTACATGTAGTATAGTGACACTGATTCACCGTGGATCCCTCTCGGACTCCACATCGATTGACGAATTGCTGGATTGCTATATTGACTCATTGACTCATTGACTTATTGCTTGGGGATTGATTGGGGGAGTAGTATAATGTCTGTGACCAAAGCCAAATATCGATCGTTTATTGCCTCGCACTAATCCCTACCACACAGGGGTTGAGCCGTACCATATACTATTCGTTTTGGCCAAAAACGTTAGTATACTATTGCCTCACCAGCCGGTCACAGGCCCTGTTATATACTCAAAACACTAGCTTAGTATTGCATCATACTAAAAATTGACATCATCTTGTTTGCCGGTCTCATTTTACTATTAAATACAAAAATATATTGTTTCTTAAACTGTCTCGCATTTTTACTTTATTATTAATTTATAAGTGCTAGATGTGGAGGAAATATATTTCTTGTTCACTCCTGACCGGAGACCCAACATTTTTAGGTGACAGCGACGAAGATGAGCTGCCTTATTGCACTTTCTACGGGACAGACTTGGGTCCCACAGAGGCTGAACCAGGAACCCCAGAACCCTAGAGTGTTGGCTTAGTACTTTTCCTTTTCTTCCTTTTCAGAATAGTTGTAATAAAATAAATTGTGTTGTTGTTTTATTTTCATTTCAGACCAGTTTCAGTTTAATAAAAATGTTTTATTTTTGTTAGATGTTTCTGCATGTTGCGTTTCACTGCTTGGTACAGCTTACTGCCGCCGTCTCACAACGGTGCAGGCTGGACATGATCTGACTAGACCCATAACTTTGGGATCGGGTCGTGACATATTTTTAGTGGTGGACCATGCAGGTCAGATCTGTAAATTGGTCTAGTCAACTTAGTCTAGACCAGTATGTAGTCCTGCAACTTGACTTAGGCCTAGATGAGATTTTAGGAAAATAGACTTTAGAAACAATTAGAACACCTAGATTATATTCACCTTGTTACACCATAGGACCAAAATTATATATTTAAAAATCTATTTTTGCTTGCTTATAGTTCATAGGTTACCTTGCTTATGTTTGTACCTAAACCTTTCAGATAATGACTTATGTTCCAAAGCTATTCCTTGTTGGCTTTGCTAAACCATTTCTACTTGACTTTCTTGAATCAATAAGATTTACCTTTTAGCCCAACTTACCTAGCGAATGCTTAAACTTTTCTTGGGTAAGAAATTATTTTTCCAAATAATTTAAATAAAGATCTGTATTCCCTAAGTGATTTGTCGGAAATATTCTTATTGGCTTCTTCTACTCAACTCGAAGCGGTGATGCTTCTATCTTATCTTGTGTCCAACTCAATTAGTCAGAATCAAGTTTGATCAATTCCATAAGTTTAATATTTGAAGAAAATGTCGAAGAACAGATACTCCACTTGACTTCAAACCGACCTCTTGAATCTCAAGAGCTACTGGAACACATATTTATCCTAATAAATTTCTTTGATTCTAGAAGAACGGACATCTACATCTCTTTCCTATCATGATTAGAACTTTAGAACTCGTTTGAATTTTTCGGAAGCTCCTTTGAAATTCTCATGGACAAAGTTGAGAAAATATTCAGTGACCTAATATGGCTTTGCACATATGCGTTGCAACCATTCATCTGAATTATGGAAACTGCGAGTTTACTGCAGTCAGTTGCGCACTGGCGAGGCATAGACTCTAAGTTGAAGTGATTTCTGGTGTTCATAGGTTTTCAAATATTATTGAGATTATGTCCTAAATTCAACAAAAGTTTCCTTATGTTGCTCAGCCATGAAATGGATAAAGTTGATAGACTACTCGGTAAATTTTTCCTAACAAATTTTTTCTTATGTTCTAGTTAAAGATATTCTCCTTTCATCTGAATACCACCTCTCCTCTCCTCTCCTCTCCTCTCCTCTGGTTGATTCTAATTCCCTTCATAACTAATAGTTGCACTGTGTGCCTTGTCATTGGCGAAAGAAGAGAATCGGAGAAGAAATTGAAGTATTTTCATTTAAATGGACAACCAAATGGTTGTCCAGATATGTAGTTCCCGAAAAGCCTAATTTAATTTGCAAAGTGGCGAATATCTGAGGTTTTCAAGATTGATCAAGTTATTGTAGCCCAAAAAAAACCTTGAGCAATCAACATTCATATTGTGTTGATACCAATTCTCTTCATTTTCCCTTTTAACAAATGGCTGCAAAAATATTTTTAAAAATACCTCACCATTGGAAGAGGGTGGATAAGGCACAGAGGAAATTGGGGGATTGAATTTAACCACTACCACCACCATCATCATAGGGAAAAGTTCACGAACTAATATTTAATTTGGGCTTAATTGCTAATTGCTACCCTCAACTATCACACTTTTTCAAGTTGATACCCTAAACTTTTTTTCGTAACAAATTGATACCTCAACTATTTTTTTTTCAACTTAATACCTAACATTTTAAAAAACCCCAAAATGCCCTTATCCCTTCCCTCCCTCCACCCCCTCCCCCACTCCAGCCACCCCCCCCCTGCTAGCTCCGGCCGGACCCCCCCCTCCTCGCTTTCGGCCAACCGTCCCCCTCCCCCCTCCTCGCTTCCGGCCAACCCCTGCCCCGCCTCCCGCCCCGTACCCCCCTTCCCAGCCCCCCCTCCTCCCGCTGCCGAGCCCTAGGGGAGAGGCGGGAGCGGGAGGACGGCCAGAGCGAGAGGGGGGGGAGGGGGTGGCCTGAAGCGAGCAGGGGGGGTGGGGGGGGAGCTGCGGCCGGAGCAAGCAGAGGGGGGCGCGAAGCTAGCAGGGGGGAGGGGGGTTAGGGATAGGGGCATTTTTGTCCAAAATAATATCCGGGTATCAAGTTGTTACGAAAAAAAGTTTAGGGTACCAAGTTGAAAAACGGTAATAGTTGAGGGTATCAAGTAGCAATTAAGCCTTTAATTTGGTTGTTTGTGGAAAATAGTTATTTCCATGGAAAATAATATTTTCCTATGAGCTCGGACAGTTTCATTTTCCACCATTTGGTAGGAAAATATGGAAAATTATAGTTTTTTGGAAAATAATTTCATGGAAAATATAAGATATTAAACACCACAATTGGTGGAAATTTTGTGATGGAAATATTTTCCATGGAAGAAAAGCCCAATCAAACACAACATTAGTTGCAAATTAAGAGAAGAGGCTCAGATTTGGCTTCAGTCCATAATCACTCACAATGTGGAGATGGACCCCCATTCTCTTCATCCCCCCTCCCAACAAATGGCTGCAACAGAGCTGCCTCGCCATCAGGAGGAGGAAATTCGAGCCAAATCATCATCACCATTTTTTTTTCCTTTTCCTTTCCTTTTTTTCTAGACAAAGGATGGGATTAAAGAGGTCTAATACAAGTGCATTCATAGAAAAATAACTACACCATCATATCCTCAAAGCAATAGAGGGCAGAAAGAAGAAAAATAGCAGAAGCAGCAGTTTCAATTATAAATAAATAAATAAACTATGGACCAGGACCAAATCAAGTATTCTAAAAAAATTGGGACAAGAACCAAATTTTTTTCGAAAAGATGCTACAGCAACAGAACAAGCTCAGATTCTACTTTCATCTGAATACCACCTCTCCTCTCCTCTGCTCGATTCTAATTCCCCTCATAACTAATGGCTGTACTGTGTGCCTCGCCATCTACCGAAGAAGAGAATGGGAGAAGAAACTAAAGTATTTCCATTTAAATGGACAACCAAATGGTTTTACAATATTTGCAGTTCCGAAAAGTTCAACTTCATTTGCAAAGTGCTGAGGTTTTCCAGATTGATCAAGTTATTGTAGCCCAAAAAATGTTGGGAATCGGATATGTCCTCCTACGCTCCGATACCGTGTCTGAGACGTTGCCGCAGCAAAAACTTAGGCAACCCACCTGAAATAACCAACCCCGTCTAACGGACACCAAGCATAGATAAAGACAAGTATATGGTGGTGACTACGTCACCTGAACAAATTCCAATCTCTATAACTCAGATAAAATTACAAGGCTGACAAAAACTAATGTTGAACCCTTTGCCCTAATAGGTTCAACCCCCTCACCACACTCAAGAAGAAAAGAAAGAGATTACAATTGAAATCGCTCACCAACCCGTAGCAATCTCCCTAACCAAAGTTGACGACCCCTCGATTAGATCTCTTCTTCCTTCTGTCTTGGATGGCGAAGTCCTAAGAGCAAAGTGTGAAACTTTCTCTTAGATTTTCTGTGGACGAGTACCTCGAATCTCCATTTTTTGTGCTGTGCTTTGTGCCTTCACCCTCACTCCATATATATAGGATGAAAAAAAACCTATTTTAGGTCATAATAGGATTTCTTAAATAGGAAGCCCTCAAATAAAATCATATTATATCTAAAATAGCCCAGCACTAATTATGGACATCCAAATAAAATTCAATCAAATATTTAATCAGATTTGGATGTAACTCCTCTTCCCGGATAATTTTGAAATATTTTTATTATTATTTATTTTATTTGAGGGTGATTTTTAGATTTTTATAAATAATTAATTAGTTAATTTTTATGGTAGATGATTTTAGTCATGATTAGAAATTGGAGTATGAGGCGACTAGAAATCATGGCACGGATAGTACAGTGACGTGCTATAACTCCTCTTCCCGGAGTTTAGTTTTTATTATTATTTTATTGACTTTATTTCTAGTTAGAAAATATGTTGTTATCATAATTTTTATATATTTGTGAAACTATTTTCGTATGATTTTTATAAACGATATATTTAGACATGTTAATTATTGTAAAATGTGTTTCAAAATATCCTTTAGTAAGAGTATTATTTCAAGGAATTATTTTAAGTATTATTATTTACAAAATATTAAGTTTTGTTGGGCTAAATGTATTTTAATGTTATTAATAATAGCTAGTATAAATTTTAATTCATCATAGATTGACTTTGATTAAATCTAGAATTTATTTGATTCAATAATTATTTTGTTTAATTCTAAAAGATTTTGTCCAAGTTGTTTTAAAATAGATATTATCGAATATGTATATATATATATATATATATATATATATATATATATATATTAATTAAATATTATTTCAAGAAAATATGTTCGTTTTAAGATAAGTTGTTTGATGGCAATGAATATTATTTCGTAATAATTAATTATTTGATGTATTCGAATTATATGATTTAATCGTCCAATAAAATATTAAGCAATACTTTGAATTATTATTCCTACCAAATATCATATTTTAGATTGTATTAATTATGTTTAAGATAATTATATGGAATTTAAATTTATGAGAGGACTATCTATTAGAATCCAAACTATTTGCTTTAGTTGGAGGATTGAATTGTACATGGAAGTTACGATAAGATTTCTTTTAAACTATTATTCCTATTTACGATTAGATTGATACGGATTTGAAGTTATAGGAAGAATTTATCTACTAGAATATTATAT
Organism: Iris pallida; assembly: GCA_029216955.1. Taxonomy (NCBI): domain Eukaryota; kingdom Viridiplantae; phylum Streptophyta; class Magnoliopsida; order Asparagales; family Iridaceae; genus Iris; species Iris pallida. The sequence continues at coordinate 3,699,791 of JANAVB010038218.1, forward strand.
AGTTAATATAGTTAGAAATGGTGATTTTGATAAGCCGAAATCTTATGTCTTTATCTAACTAGGCCTAGATTTATATATGTATATAGGATCCATCGACTATAATCCCTCTCATATATACCCCTCTTCCTATCTATGCTCATCTTCCTCCTTGTACATCTTCTCCCATCATCATCCAGCCACCCCAGCCACCCCAAATAACCAGCACGTCGATTTTGTCTCCTCCAGTATCATCGCCTCCACGACCACCTTCACCACCCTTCTGGCCAAACCACACCATCGCCACCATTAAACACCACCAAAGACAGCCGGCGCCCCCACCATAAAACACCTTAGTGCCACAAGCAACCAGCCAACAACCAATACACAGAAACTGTACCGTGTCAGCCTATCCGGCCTCGGGTCCGATCCCGGGTGACCGTGCTCGTGTCCACATCCATTCTGTTATATTTGTGCGTTCAGTACAATACAATACCACGGTAGTACACTCTCGTGTCCGACATCCCAAATCAGAAGAAGAAAAAGAAGGACAATTTGAAAGAACCTAAACCAGCCCCGAGTAGGTGCTCGTCGTCGTTTCCATTGAACCTAGACCCCACTTTCGGGACGAGCGCCTTGGCCGACGACTCTGTCCGGTGAGCGTTCCCCGAGTGGCCGCCCTAGCCGGGTCCGCCAGCACCGCGGTCACTGCTTCTTCCGATGACCTGCGACCGATCGATGCTGACCACCATGGCCAGCGCCGTACAGCCGTGCGCGCGCATCTTCGCTGAGCACCCTCTCCGTCCGTTCACTATCGCAGTACCGTCTCCGCGCTGGAGAACTACAGCCGCCGCCGTGTCGAGCAAAGCACCGTGCTTCGTCGTCCTCCGTCTGGCCTCCTCCTCCTTCTTCCTCGGAGTGCCGCGTGCGTCTCCTCTGCACCAACACCTCTGCCAGCAGCCACCTTTCCTCTCTCTGGCACCGCCGAGCCGACCGGATCCGCACCTCCGCCTTGCGTTGGCGACCACGGATCCGCACCTGCCGCTGAAGCGGAGAGCCGTCGCCGGGTCATCCGGAGTCGACGAGCCTGTGTTGGCCCAGTTCGAGTGGCGTCGTCGCTCGTGTAAACCCAGGAGGCTCTCGCCAGCTCCTCCGCCGCTGGCCGAGGATATCTCGCCCCCTCGTCGGTTTTCGGCCAGCCTCGAATGCCTCCACGGAGACTCCATCTTCGCCAAGCTCGAGGAGACGCCTTCGCCGTCGAACCCCGGACCGTCTCTATGGCTCCTGGACTTCTGTCGTCGAAACTACGACCGCCGGTGATAGACTCCTCCGCGTACCGCGCCTCGACCCGGCGGTGACGAGCTCAGCGCCGGCAGCCAGCGCCGGTGATGAACCGCACTACCGAGCGATGAGCCCAAAGCTTGAGCTCCTTCTCTTCTTGGAGAAGGAAATTCACTTTTCCCCTCTCTGTGAGTATACCTCTCTCTCTCTTTCTATCTTTCTTTCTCTCTTCAAAAGAAGAGCCTCTTTATGTTCAAACCGAGTCTTTCAGTCACCAGCATCATCATTATTATTATTATTATTATATTTTATTATTATTTGAGAACAACAGCACTATTTTAGTTGCTTTAATTTTAGGTTTTAGTGTTGGGCTTTGTTATGTTTTTTAGGCTGGGTATTATAACAAGTATTTTTCTATAAATTTTAATAAGCATAATTTGGGCCTTTGGGCTTAAACCCAAGGGAAGAATTTTAGTTTTTAAGAAAACAGTATTAATAGAGGTTGGGCAATTTGAAACATTATGTTATAAGTTTTGGATATTATTGGGTTTTAGAGATTTCAAATTACTAAATAGTAATGGACTTGGGCTAAAGCTAGTTAAGATAGTTTGATAAAATTTTGGGATAACTTATATATTATTTTGGGTCATATTACTTGGCTAGCTAATCAGTTTGGGCTCTTTAAGTTGGGCCAGGTTTAAATAAAAAATATATATTACGAGTTTTACTATATATATAAAAAATGGGCTTAATATTTTCGGCTTAATTAACTATAATAATAAGTTTTCTTTAAATAAGTTTTATGTAAATCTATTTTCTAAGTTGGGCTTTTATAGTATATACATATGGGCTAATGGGTTTTTGGGTTAGTTCGAGATATATAAATAAATAGACATGGGCTTATGAAATGAGTATAAATATTTTCTAAATAAACTTTCTAGGATTTATGCTCTTGACTAAATAAGGTGTATAGTTTCAAATCATATGGTAATACCCAAAAAGAGTACAAATTCTTTCGATTATTAATCATTAATCATGACTAATTGTATTTCTTTTCTTGCGATTCCAAATTCTCCATATCGACCATAGGCCAATCAGACTATCCTGGACTCAACGAAATTATCGGTTTCATCAGCTAAGGACCTCAGGCGAGTACATCTCTGATAGTTTTTGTATTTAATTATTTCTTTACTTCTTGTATTTAATATTATTTTATATTGATATCATGTTGATTCTTGACACGCTTGTCACACGAGATAGTAGTTATGGATTCTTGCATGTTGTTCGTGACCAAAACATTTTCGTGTTCGTGACCTGTTTGAATCCATGGGTACTAGTCGGGCGGGGAAGTACATTAGTAGACATGTAAATATACCCAGAAATATTCCCAAAATGTCTATTCTTGCCTGATAGCAGTCGCACAATTCACGTACGGGGTGCCGGATTTACCCCCTAGCCGTTTACATGTCGAAAGTGTATTTCAAATCACTTGTTAGATATTGTCTTGCTGCATTACAGTTTCTTGTCATTGCTTGTCTTGTGTACCATATTTCTCTGCTTTTTATTCGCATGATTCCTACCATGATTCATGTTTATTCCTTATCGTGTATGTCAGTATTATTATAGATTTATGGATTTCTTCATTTATTGATTCTGTTGTGAGATTGTACTCGCTCCATTTCTGACTGGAAATCAACATTTTTCAGGTTTAGCCGCGATCACTCTTAGCACTGGGATGGCATGGGTATGCTGAGGTCGACCTAGATAGTGGAACTAGCTGTCTTTTCTATATTGTGAGAATTTTGTATTTTCTATAATTTTAAATATTATAAATGTTGTAATAATTTTAGAAATGTGAATGAGCAATAAAGTTTATTTTTAGCATTTATTTCTTGCTGGCTTGACATCGTTCTACCGCCGATTCTGCGACGTAGGATGGAATGGACACGTCGCGTATCCGAAAAAGCGGGTGCGGGTCGTGACACGTGCTTTGACTAGTGTTTAGCCATGGTAGGGGAAGGCCGAGCCATAGATGTGTCCTAACTAAGAAAACCAGGCCGAGTTACAACTTCACTCCTATATTTGATTTAATAATTTATTAATTAAGAATATAGATTTTAGGTGACCCGGTTGTGCCATTTCAGCCCGGATTGAATCCGAACCAAGCCCAAGCGCCTGTGGAGGGGTAGAGCGCCTAAGGATGTCCATGTAGATGTACATATTAGCCTTTTTAAATTGATAAGTGACCTAGTAGGCCTTTTACAAAAGACAATTATATTATATATGCTTGCCATAAAGAATTAATGTTTATTTGAATGTATAGTGAATATTTCCTTAACATATATTTTGGATGTGGGATTTATGTAGGCAATATATATATAAATATATATATATATAATATAATATATATATATAATATATAATATATATATATATATATATATATATATATATATATATATATATATATATATATATATATATATATATTCTTGTGCATATATATATGTATGGCTATCTAATTTTAATTATTATATAAAGATTAGTATATAAATTATGAATTCTATATTATAAATATTGATTATACTTAATATTTATTGTTCGTATTTGTATTTACGGTATATATGTATATATCATTATATATATATATATTCATATGCGTATATAAGTTATATTTTGTAGCTTATATTAATATACGACATGTATGTATAGGACATATATATATATATATATATATATATATATATATATATATATATATATATATATATATATATATGTGTGTGTGTGTGTAAGTATTTAGGGAGATAATAAAAACAAATAAAGGGAAGCCCACAAACCCCAAGAAAGCCAGGCCCAGCCGAGCTGCTCCCCATTCCCACAGCTCAAACCCGACCCCCCTACTCTAAGTTTACAAATAGCGGACATATGTATATATCGAGAGAGGAACCGAAAGAGTGAAACTCAAAACCCGAATTCGTCACCTACGCCGCGTACCTCGCTGTTTGGGCGGCCAATAGATGTGTCCTAACTAAGAAAACCCGAATTCTTCACCTACGTACGCAAAATCGACAGCAACAGCAGCAGTAGTAGGGCGAGGAGCCAACTTCGCTGTGTGATATCTCAACAATCGTTTGATCGTTTTATGTCCCGTAAACTCTGGTATGATCATGATATAACCCTCTTTAATCCCTGTTAATTGGTTTAAATTCTAGTGACCCAAAACTCGAAGAAATCGAGTTGAAGTTTATCGAAAATCTGCTAAAAATAGGACACATAAGTCAGTCCCAACTCCATATTGGAAAGCAAATTTCTGCCAAGCCGTAGCGATATTTAGAAATCTAATTGAAGGCAGTCCTAGACAACCTATAGGGCGCTGCAATCCAAGTTACGGAAGTCGATTTCGACGACTGTACGTCGAGAAATCGGATTCCCAATTGGGCGAAAAACCTGTTTTTAAAATATTAAAAATATAGAAAATTCCTCCGGTACGACGTGCGTCCCGCCAATGCGGGCGACGTGGTCACGAACCGAAGACATCGAAAGGTGCGTATCGGCTTCATGGACGTGTGGGCTTTGACGGAATTCAAATTGGTTGCGTGTGCGCGACGAATTTGATGCGTAACCGTCGAAATTCACCGTATCGACCTCTGTGTAAATTTCTCAATTACTTTTTGCACGTTCGTTAAATCGAGACAAAATTTACGCCAACAAACCGTATCATTTTTCTGGTCCTGTATGCCAAGTTTGGTCCGATTCTGAGACAGTTGACCGGATCGCCGTTTTACGGGCCCCACGATCCGACTCAACGGGCAATTTTGTGCACGGCCCGCTGAAATCAAACTTTGGACATACGGTTGGGTTCGTATCATCAAAACGGACCTGTAGACATGTAGTTTGATGACTTTAGAGACCATTGACTCTGACACATTTTTTGGTGCAAAGCGGGTCCAACGGCGGACACCGTTTTGACCCAAAATTACCGTTTTGCCCCTGTGTCTAGAATTGGACTTAAGGACAGACAATTTTAGCTAATTTGACTATTCTACGAACATTGGTAATGTCTATTTTAGCATCTGGAGACTGTTGTACGAGTTTGACTGTTGTGGCATACTGAGTGGTTTGGATTATTGGTTTCACCAGCAAAGGACCACAGGCGAGTACAGTTTATTGTATGTTTTCGATATTAATTTTCACTATACTTCACAGTTGGCCATTGGTTATGTGGTTTTTTATTATTTTTATATTCTGTCATATTTTGTTGAGTCGGGAATGAGAAGTACCAAGGATGTGTGATCCGACCGTAGACATTGTTTATTTTTTTGCAAGTAGACCTCGTAGACATTATTTAATTTCTGCAAGTAGACCTCGTAGACATTTTTTATTTTTTACAAGTAGACCTCGTAGACATTGTTTATTTTCTGCAAGTAGACCTCGTAGACATTGTTTAATTTTTTTCAAGTAGACCTCGTAGACATTGTTTATTTTCGTGCAAGAAGACCTCGTAGACCTCGCGGTGTAGTGTCCCAGACTGATCACATATCAAAGGTACTTCTAACAGTTGGGAAGGTATTTTGTTTATTTATTGTTATTGATTTTTTCGTCTTTTCTCACATCTTTATCGGTTTATTTTCAAAACATATAATTAATGTCTAAGCTCTGTTGTATAGTCATTTTCAATTATTGAAACTGCATTCAGTGAACTGTACTCCTTCCATTCCTGACTGGAAACCAATATTTTTCAGGTTAGCTATGGCTTCACTTAGCATTGGAAGATACGGGTGTACTTGCAGACAGAAACCTAGAGATGAGCTAGATAGATGAGTTGTAATCATTTTAATATTTGAAAGAGTTTATATTTTTTGACAAATGTAAAACTTGTGAATATTGTAAATTAAATTAATTTATGAATGAACATTATTTGTGATTTTGAGCATTGTGGCTATACAGCGTTCTACCGCCGACACTGCGGCGTAGGCTGGCTTGGACACGTCTCGTATCCAAAATAGCTGGTGCGGATCGTGACTAGTTTTTGTGGTGGCCCATGCAGGTCTGTTTTCGCAAATCATGTGAACTCGTGATAGTACTTAAGTTAGTCGTACTATTGCGAGCCTGCGACTAGGAAATGCTCATTCACGAGTTAGGGTTAATTTAATTTAAAAGAATGACTAGGACTAGGAGTCCCTTATACAAATTTACCGATGGGTAGTCTAGGCCATACAATTTAGATGAGGAGTTATTAATTTTGATAGTTTGTCAGATCCCCATAGGTACACTATTACCTCTTGATATGACGATATGATCCAATGTGGATAGATTTTTTACTTGGTGAGACAGGGCTTCATAGAGCTAATGATCTAACCCTGATAAATTGTTTAATTCCTTCTCTTTGCCTCTTTAGATATCATCCTCATATCTTAGTCCGAATTGCCTATTTGCCCTAAGAATTATTATTTTATATAATTTTTTATTATGTTATCCATATACGAACCTCGAGTTAGTTTCGATTCAAAGTTTTTCCTCAATGGTTTGAATACACATAAAATAGATACTAGAATATTTGTATTTCTTTTGTCTTCAGTTATTTCCTCCCGGTTAAATCTTTTATTTTAAGGGTTGTGACTGATAGGACAAATACTTACGCTTTATTTCATAGTCAACTTGTTTGAATCTGTAGAAGCTCATAAATTTTTACAGATAAAGTTAAAAGAATGTTAGTTAACTCATAATGGCAGAACAGCAGCGCACTATTGCTAAAACTATGGCTAGTGGTCCTCTTTGACTGTAGTTACCCTTGAATCAATATTGGATAGAGTTAAGAAATGGTCGATTTTGTATCATAATTGAGTTACAAAACCAAAGGTTTACCACAGCCAGAGCATACGGGCGAGACATTATCCGCGGTGAAAGAACTTCAGACATGATTACAAGTTTAGGATACTATAGAGAATAGAAAAATGTCCTGTGTGTCCCATAAGATCCAAAGCCAATACTAGTAAAAATTATGTAAGTTGGGTAGCGTGTCTCCCAACCTAGCATTCCGTGGTCCTTGTGATCTATTGACGAGGTAATTGACTGACACTAATAGGTTTACCTAGAATATAGAATTTAGAGGTCCATAACCCATTAGTCGACCAAGGCCTTATGGATAAGAAGATAGTAGGATGACTGTATAAGCAATAACACCGGCTAAGGTTTTGATTCTCACAAAACTCGAACTACTTGTGCCTCCTTTCAAAAATCTCGCATACTTTACTATCTTGACCAATGCTGTTATTACAATCTAGATTTGCAAACTTACTCTTTTATTGAGCTTGATTCAAGACATATGTTTATTGGGGACGCCTACTAACATATTGTCTAATCAGAATCGATGTATTACGGTCTGATCAACCTTAGTGCACTCGGTTCGCGCTTTCTCTGATTAACCTACGTGGATTGAGATGTAGATGTCTCTATGATCTCATCCATGACTGTATTGACAATTTCTCTTGAATTATACATTCGCCTTGAATTACGTAATTGTATTCAGTGACCTCATTCTTGGACTCTTTATTGTTTTTGTCTTTCACTGATTTGGAAAGACGAAAACTCGTAATTGGTAGACAGATACGGAGTATCCCCCTTGGCCATGATAGTTGTATACACAAGTGTAGCTACCATCGGCCAGCCATGTGACTAGAACCTTGCCTTGAGTTACTCATTCTCCTCTCGACCCTCAAACTACTATTGGGACCTTCTAGCCATCTGAATTTAAAAATGATTGGGGTTTTACCCTTAGTCAAAATGCCAACCTAGGAGACTTTCTATTCTCAAGAAACCAATTGTTGTGAGTCTCTAATTATTTGCTTGAAGCCTGTTTTAACTAGCAACCCTTAAGCCTTAACCCAACCTTTCCTCGACCAGAGCCCACAGTTTAGACAGGAGATGAGTAGACAAAGGTAAGGATAATCATTTACCATGACTATGGTAGACACTCATTCTGAGATTGGTTTCCAACAAATATTATCCTAGTTATATAATTTTATTATTAAGACCGAACTAGTATCGGAATACCACAGTCACTAGCTTAGCCAATACAATAGCTTAAATACCCTGTCATATTATGATCTACCAGTTGTCAATAGCAATACATGATCACTACAGCCCATACCACTAGAACCCTTGTAACAATAGTCTGGCAGGCTTGATACAAATAGAAACTCACGACTCAGTTGTTAGAAATCTTTTCATATGATGTGCCTTAGAGTTGGTTACCCCGTCGATAACTCTTGTATACTATGGATGAGTAGATCATTCTATTTTATCGACCATGTGTCATTGTACACACACATTTTCCATTTATTGAGGAACGATCCTTGACTTGACTTATATCTACCGTATCCCATTACGCCGTACCTTATTCTTTATTAGCAAGAGTCGGGGTACAATATCCGAACTTTAAATTTCTTCTAACCTCATTATCCCTAAAAACCATGTTCTATCTTCTAAAGGGAGTAGACTGTAAGCCTTCTAAAATTTTGGGATATACGAGGATTACCGATTGATTAGAATAATTTTCATTAGGATGATAATTAGTGCCTCATGGACTCCCACTTTCCATTTAGATCATTTTGTGTCCCCAGACGTGTCATTAATAATCGAAGCACGAGACCAACGGTTACCTTCCAACAAATTTTATATGCAAGTTCTAGACGAGTCCACCTTCATCTAGGTATATCATGTCCTACTCAAACACGTCCCCTTGTACTCTATTTTTATGGTACAACTTTCAGGTCAAAAGGACTAGCTATAACCCTTGCCATAATACATGTATACTTCCCGACTACAATTAGAGACTTAACCTCGACTCAAACCTTTCGACCCAATATATGGTTGTGATCTACTTGAAGCCCACTACGCACATGTCACTAGTGTGCCACGCAGTTGTGTCTTCTCGTGCTACTTAACCACAAAAGTTACTGAAGGTGCATTTTTGGGCTTTAGGGACCTAGCTAACCAACCTGACTGGCAACTAGCTCAACCACTTGGGTGGAAACATATTCTAGGTTACCCTAACCTAGTAGAAATAGTTTTATCATTGGGATCTTACCCAGTCAATATAGATTGAAATCTAGAGTTCATCCAACCAACGATTGATGTCCAATTAGGGAACCCATTAAGACCCAGTAAAAACCATCCATACGTACCATCATATTTGGACTATAAAACCGAATTATTTGAAATAGGTCCCTATACCTATTATGTAGTCTCCCCCTCTTAGAATATGAAGTCATTCGTAACTCTTATTCCATCTACCTGGAAGTTGCGATACAATCTTGTATTGCATTTATATCCCTTGCTCGTGTGTTTAAATAACCACGAAAAAGATCACAATCTTGATTTCTCAAATTCTGTTCTATTATGGAACCTTGTTTAGATAAACTTCGAGAATGGAACTTCTGTATTGTACGGATTGCAAGCCCCTCTTAGAAACAAAGGGTTCTTCGATTTAGCAAGTGACTGGACTAGAGTAGTCCAATCTAGCAAATAAGTCAATGGTTCATAGACTTTCTTTCTATCTGCATCATTGGATACTCTCTACCGCTCTTAAAACTACATATTTGCTCTCGATTATTCTTCCTTATCATCATGTCCTTCCTATTACAGAGCGACGAATAGTCATGCTTATTAGAAATTATTAATATTTCTTAGCTACTTGTGTAAATTTGTTGCTTGTTAAATTTTTGGGTGCTTGATAGATAAGAGGGGATTATAGATGCCATAAGCAGTAGATATCTATTGGTAGCAATTTTAGCAATTAGTGGGATGATTATAAAGTTTAGCGACATGAGAATTGATGGAGTAGTGTGACCAAAGGTGGGTAGAAATTATCAAGGATTCGTAGTACGAAATGACCATGAGAATAGATGATAGCTAATGGAACCCGTCTTCTGTCATAACTGATGGACTCTTCCCTTAAACTTCGAGGACAAAATTATTTTAAGGTGGGTAGATTTGTAACTCCTCTTCCCAAAATTTTTTGAAATATTTTTATTATTATTTATTTTATTTGAAGGATAATTTTTAGATTTTTTTATAAATAATTAATTAGTTAATTTTTACGGTAGATGATTTTAGTCATGATTAGAAATTTGAGTACAAGGCGACTAGGAATCATGGCACGGATAGTACAGTGGCGTGCTTTGACTAGTGTTTAGCCATGGTAGGGGAAGGTCGAGCCATAGGTGTGTCATAACTAAGAAAACTAGGTCGAGTTACAACTTAACTCCTATATTTGATTTAATTATTTATTAATTAAGAATATAGATTTTAGGTGACCCGGTTGTGCCATTTCAGCCCGTACTGAATCCGAACCAAGTCCAAGCGCCTGTGGAGGTGTAGAGCGTCTAAGGATGTCCATGTGGATGTACAGATTAGCCTTTTTAAATTGATAAGTAACCTAATAGGCCTTTTACAAAAGACAGTTATATTATATATGCTTGCCATGAAGAATTAATGTTTATTTGAATGTATAGTGAATATTTCCTTAACATATATTTTGGATATAAGATTTATGTAGGCAAATATATATATATATATATATATATATATATATATATATATATATATATATATATATATATATATATATATATATATATATATATATATATATATACGTGTGTGTGTGTGTGTGTGTGCATATATATAAGTATATTCCCGATATATAAAATTAGGCTTTATATAAATAAATATATATATATGTATGGCTATCTAATTTTAATTATTATATAAAGATTAGTATATAAATTATGAATTCTATATTATAAATATTGATTATAGTCAATATTTATTGTTCATATTTGTATTTATGGTATATATGTATATATCATTATTTATATATTCATATGCGTATATAAGTTATATTTTGTAGCTTATATTAATATATGGCTGTAGAGCCTAAAAATCAAGTTGCGCCTTCAATATACTGATCAGTGATCAAGTTGCGTCCCAAAAGTCAACTTGCGCCACTGATATGAAGCAGACTGCGCCACCGATCAGATTGCGCCTGATATCAGACTGCGTCCAATCTTTTTGCGCCGAAGCCTACGTGGCATCTGACACTTAATAGTCATCATTACCTGACCATACTGACGGCTGACACAACAGAGAATGAGGAAAATCTCTTCGAATCCCGTAAAGTGTGCCGCTCAAGGAAAAGTTGGTATACAGTTGTCCTGAACATTTCGTGAGTTGCGCCCAGGCGCAATCTAAACAAAATCCTTAGTTGTGCCCGGGCGCAACCTGAACGACTTTTACTCAGAAGCTACCATGTGTGTAGGTGCAGCTCAAATCAAGCACAGGTTGACTTGTCGACTGAAGCTTGTGCAACCTGATAAAGTCAAGACAACTTACATTCTAAAGCAGAATGATGTGGCACACATGTCACTAATCTCTCAAGACGTGTCTACTATCCTGTACATGACCACGCGCATCCCAATCATACGATGCCATGTGTCTAAATACAGTTAGTACACGATTAACAACTGAATGGAAGTTGGCACAAAAGGAGGTTAGCGCAATCCAGTATGGCGCAATCCAGCCTCGCGCACATCAGAATAACTGCTAAAATAATTATTTCCTGAACTCTATAAATAGAGTTTCCAATCATCAACAAGGGAGATCACGAACACTTGCAAAATTGCTGCTGCTTTCTCCAGAGGCTACAGTCTTCAAGTTCACATAGTCCAAGGGATAAAGTGATCGTCTTCTGAGCAGATTCCTAAAGTTGTACTTCACCAGAATTTATTATACTTTGTACTCTTTTACAAGTTTGGAATAAAACAAATTTTTGTTTTTTTTGCAAATAAAATGGCGACTCTGCTGGGGACGACTTTCTTCTCCGACGAGAAAGTGACAACTCAATGTGACATTGCGTCGATCGGCAAGACGCAGAAGACTATGGTGTTCAACTCAACCAGACAGCCTACGAGAACATGATCAACACCAAGAGCAACAAGCGCGCGGTGGCTATTGCCAAGAATAGGGCTGTGTGGACTCCTAAATCCCCTACAGTCGTTGTTGTCCAGGCGCAACTTGAGTGGTCAATGATCAAGGCGCAATCCGCCTCAGTGGCTCCAGTACAGCCTGTTTCTGTTGCTAAGACGCAATCTGCTCCCTTTGCTGCCCATGCACAGTCTACCAAAGTTACTACCAAGGTGCTACCAGTAGTCCGTAGGACTATGGCGTAACCCAAGCAATCTGCTACTCCGGCACAACTTAAGGAAACTAGTCTTTTGGCTATACCCTCTTCTGATTCTCAAGTTCTAAACTTAGAGAATTCATGTCCTAGTGCTAACACTAGACAGAACAAAGGAAAAAGTCCTATGACATTTTCTCAATTGGCGCAATCTATGCCTAAAATGATCACACAACAGAACAAAGGAAAACGCTTCTTAGCTAACCCTATTCAAAATAAAGAAAAACACCCTTTGGTCTTTCCTCAAACTTTCCTGGTCTATGATTCTGAGGAAGACGTATCAAATTCCATTCCTGTAAACAGAGGTCCTCGGATCTCTGATACTGGAAAGAATATTGATCACAGAGGTATCTTGCCTACTACTATAGGGTCTGGCCAAGATCTTCCTACCTTACAAATTTTAAGATCCAAACAAAAAAAATTGAAGGTATCACAAACAGAGACACCATGAGCAGAATTTTCAGATTTATGCGCTTATCTCAATAGGCGTCAACCAATATCAGCTTTGGCAAAACGTAAGAACCCTATGCCAAGGGCCAATCTGTATCAAAAGCCAAAGTTTGAAAAGAAAGACCCTTCTACCTATGCTAATGAGTTGAGTACATCTTTGTACACTCAAGGAACCAAACACCTGAAGAATAGGAGACATGTTCCTAACATCATTAAAGAATATGTCCCTCCGACTTCTTCTCGTCCTGTGGTTGTAACTGATCTCCGGCAACGTCTTACACAAAGACGGAAAACTACGGGAATACTTTCCTCATCTCCAAATCGTGCTTCAAATCGCCATTGCCTACATGAAGTAGTCATCAACTGTTGTTGCTAATCGGCTCGACGATCTGTCTTCGATTGTCTAAACTATGCTTCAACTCATGAGCATATAATAGAAGACGAAGATGAACTATTATATGCTTCTGTTAACATGAATTCTCAAGGCACTGGGGGTGGGAAACGTCCAAGACGTAATACATTCCGTAATCCTAGTCAACAATACTTAGACCGGATCCATGCATCCAGTGAAGGTGTCTTTCAATACACAAGATCAAAAAATTGACATTTGATCCAAGGTGTCTTTAATTAAGAAGATCACTCTATCACCCATATGGGAGAGGACTCTCTTTCAGAGTTTGATGCAGATAGTGAAAGTTCTGAACAAACTATCTCGTCAATAGCTGCAAGAGAAGTGACGGCATATACCATTACAGAAGATCAAGATGCCTCTACATCAATCAGCTAAGAGCAATGAATTGTTGTATTAGAAGACAAATTAAAAACCATGGCAGAAATGGTTGCAAGCATGCACACCATAATGGTAGCTCAATATACAGTGCCTCTGATTGTAAACCCTGTTACAAATCTGGAGCTTATAGCATCTTCTGTACCTGTTAGTCTGGGGGTACCGGCCCCTCAGGTCGCTTCTGTGCCAACTCAAGCTGATCCAAGTCAGTCTAGTGCTGGAGGTGGTAATTACCATGATGTTCCTCCTCCTAACACTCCTAACCATCCCACCAATTCTCAAACATCAGGGGATGCTAATGAGGCTGTAAAACTCTTACGCACTCAGTTTGAGGCCTTCAAGCAGAAGGATGGCCTACAAAGATTGGGCATCAAGCAACCATATCCTACAGAGTGGAAGGAAGTTCCATTTCCTCCTAAGTATAAACTTCCAACCATTATGTTGTTTGATGATAGCACTTCTCCAAGGCAGTACATCAATCATTTCAAAGTGATGACTGATCAATTACAGCCAAATAATGCTCTCCTTACCAGAGTGTTCGTCGGTTGTTTAGCCGGTGCAGCATATGACTGGTATCGTAGCTTACCTGATGGTTGTATCACTTCTTTTGCCGGTTTCAAACAAATGTTCTTGGAACGATTTTATGAGGGAGTCAACGACATGACAATGTCTGCCCTTATTAAAATTAAACAGAGGCACAATGAATCCACAGAGAGTTTCATTGAAAGATTCCACCGAGAGGCACTCAAAATGCCTTTAGGTACTCCATCTGCTGTAACAATAGACACTTGTAAATCAAACTTGTTGCCTATTATCAGTATGTAGACGGGATCTACAAAATTCCAGGATTGGCCTTCTTTCATTGTTAATACAAAGGCGGCAGAAGTGAGTGCTGAAAAGTTCAAGCAGTTAGGAGTCCAGATGACTAACCCTAACCAAGATGAACATTCTACACCTGGGGGTAGTAATCGCCAGAATAACCGTAAGAATAAAGAAACATTGGCTATCAATCTTAAAGGCAAAGAGTCTTTGGCTGTCAATGTTACTCAGACGGCATCCACCCCATCAACACCACTGCAAAAGTCAACTCGTCCAAAAGAAGAGTATTCTTTCGACGAAGATGATACGTTGACCATCTTCAATTGCTTGATCAAAAGCAATAAGCTTCAGCTTCCAGAGGCAAAGCGACCAGAAGAAGTTGGTAAAACTGATCACCCTAAATGCTGTGTTTATCACAGATTCATAGGGCATCCAACCAGATCATGTTATGTGCTCAAAGGCAAAATCCAAGAGTTGGTCAACTCTGGAGCAATTACTCTACAGCAGGACGAGAAAACAGTGACTGCTAATGTGGTTTCTTTCCAATTTGGCAATTTTCTACCACAACTCGTACAAGACAGAGCTATCCCCATTCCAAAGACTACTCTAGAAATTGTGAATATCCCGCCTCCTCAAAACGAAGGTCTTGTTCCAATGACAACTGACAAAGGAAAGATTATGTGGATTCATCCAGATCTAGTTGCAGAATTTGAAATGCCTTCCTCTTCTAAACAAAAAAAGCATTCCAAGTCTAAATCAAAGAACTGCAATATGGTATCCTTTGAACCATTAACAGAAGAAAAAATCCTAATGGGCACTAGATCTGGGAAACCTTATCTTCGGGAGTATTCCGAAAATCAAAAAAACCCTGCTCTATCCCCAGATGCTCTTCCTCCATCATCTTCTCATGCTGAAGATGCACCGTCTACATCTGAGCTAGTGGCCGAACCATCTCCTCCTAAACCAACATCAGCAGACAAGGGAAAGCAACATGTTCGCTTTGATAAAGCATTAAAAAAGTTATCATCTCTTGGACTTGAAAAGCCTTACAATTTTGACATATTGGCTCAATTGGCCAATACTCCAGCAAGATTGTCAATTTTTGAACTTTTACGTCTCTCAAAAGAAACTCGTGAGACGTTAAGTGAAGCTTTGATGCAGGCTGACACCTGCTTAACTCTTCTCAAGAAGCCTGAAAAGGAGCCAGTCAGCTGTGCACATTGTCATAGTGTATTTGAATTAATGCCTAATATCACTTTTACACAAGATGACATATTGTTAGAAGACAATCGTCATGATCGTCCTCTCTATTTCACGGGATATGTGGATACCATGAAAGTCGACCGTATTCTGATTGATCCTGGGTCTGCACTTAGCATCATGCCAAAGTCCTTATTGGACGCTTTGAAAATCCTAGTACATAATCTTTCTACAACTATTACTACCATCCTGGGATTCAATCAAGAAAGAAGTGAACCTTTGGGGAAGATACGCCTAAAACTTCAAATTGGCAATCTTCGTACAAAGGTAACTTTCTATGTTATTGACAATCATGGCTCATACAATGCTTTATTGGGAAGGCCATTCCTCCATGAACACAATATTGTACCCTCTACACTCCACCAATGCTTCAAATATGTGGATAGTAATAGAGAAGTCTAAAAAGAGGTTGCAGATATGAATCCTTTCAAAGGAGTTGAAGCATATTGCAATGATTCTCGTATGTACAAAGAGGAATTCATGAAGGTGGTACTAGCAATGGACACAGATGAAGAACAGAAGAGTATACCTAATGATACTCTGGTGATTCCAGTCAAGGGACGTAGCTCCTGTCCTCAGTCTTCCCAACCAATGACTATTTATCTACCTTCCCATGAGAAGCGACCTAAAGGTGATAGTCAGGAACAAAGGGAGCTTACCTCTTCTGAGCCGCTTGTAATCGATTTTCGTCGCAAGAAGCTCCCTCTTCCTTCTCGTTCTTCTTCTCCCCCTCTTGTCATCAATCGGACTAAGCCTACTAAGGGTAAAGTCCCTGTTGTAAATAATGGTATAAAGATCAATAAAGCATCTCCTTTGCAGTATACTGATGTCTTTTACTATACTCAGTATTATTTGGATATGCTAGATAACTTTAAGCCACTTACAATAGAAGTCGTACCATCTCGACGGAATGTGGTATCACTGGATTCAATACAAGAGTCGTACTTTTTAGTACCGTCTCGAAAGAAAGATAAAAAAACTATATTCTTCAACAAGAGAGAAGAACCAAAAATTATGCTCTATAACGATGATAGAGATGATACAAGAATGCTACAATTACGACGCTATAGTCCACAATCTAAAGCCATCATCCGTAAAATGGGCTATGATTTTAGAACAGGTCTCAACAATGGTAAAGGAAGGCGAACCCCTCTTCGTATTGCTGTTCCAAAAGGAAAATCACAACAATACCACAGTAAAATGAAACGAGGACTAGGTTATATGTCACCACTTCCAACTCCAGAACATTCTGAATCTGATGAAGAAGAACGTTCAAATTCTTCTGATTCTATCTCATAGGACTCTGATACCAGCATCAGTCATATTCATAAGGCGATAGTATCTTCTAATATGGTGTTCGTCGAATTCTCAGAAGACGACGAAAGTGACATTGAAGAAGCTCCTGAAACGGATCCTTGGGTACAAAGGATGGACAATCAGTAGGAACTTCGTTTTGAACAACAAGAACCACCTACTGAAGATCAACTGGTCCAAGTTGATATTGGAGAGAAAGGTATATCACGACCAATCTTCATCAGCAAAAATCTCTCAGAAGATGATAAACAAGAGTTACTTCACCTTATTCGTGAATACATTGACGTCTTCTCCTGGAGTTACGAAGACATGCCGGGATTAGATCCTCAAATTGTAACTCACAAGCTTAACATCTTGCCGAATGTCAAACCGGTCAAACAACAACAACGGCGATTCAAGCCTGAAATGATGGATGCAATTGATGATGAAGTCAAAAAGCTTATAGCTTGTGGCTTTATCAGAGAAGAATAACATCCTGACTGGATGGCCAATGTCGTCCCTGTCCTGAAGAAGATCGGAAAGATTCGAGTTTGCATAGACTTTTGGGATCTCAATGATGCTTGCCCCAAAGACGAATTCCCTCTCCCAATTACTGATGTTATGATTAACAATACATGTGGATTCGAACAAATTTCTTTTATGGATGGGTTTTCTGGATATAATCAAAACCGGATGAATCCTGAAGATGAGAAACATACTTCGTTTCGTACTCCTCGGGGTGTGTACTGTTATACGGTCATCCCATTTGGCCTTAAGAATGCAGGTGTAACTTACCAGCGGGCTATGAGCACTATCTTTTGAGATCATTTGCGAAAGACTGTCGAATGCTATATTGACGATATTGCTGTCAAAAGTCGTCTCAAAGAAGATCACATTCAAGATTTAAGAACTATCTTCAATCTAATGCGCCAGCATCAACTCAAGATGAACCCCACCAAGTCTTTCTTGGGTGTCTCTAGTGGTAAGTTTCTCGGCTTCGTTATTACCTCTAAGGGAATACACGTCGATCCCGAGAAGATCAAAGCCATTCAAAAGATGCGTCCTCCACGCAACCTAAAAGAGCTACAAGGATTCCAAGGTCGACTTGCGTACATCAGGCGGTTCATTTCAAATTTATCTGGACGTTGTAGACCATTTACTCACTTAATGAAGAAAGGTGTGTCTTTCGTTTGGACGAAAGAATATCAACGAGCATTTGATGATATAAAATGATATTTAATGAGTCCACCGGTTCTTGTACCACCGATCTCAGGGATACCCTTCTTAATGTATGTCCGAGCAATGGATCATTCATTGGGAGCTTTATTGGCTCAGAAGAACAAAGAAGGTCATGAACAAGCCATCTACTATCTCAGCCGAACAATTATTGGAGCTGAACATCGTTATAGTCCAGTGGAGAAGGAATATTTAGCCTTAATGTTTGCTGTTCAGAAGACAAGACATTATATCATAGGTCAAACTATCCATGTCATATCCCGGGTTAATCCTCTTCGAGTCTTAATGAAGAAGCCAAGCACACTCAATTCTAGGCTTGCCACATGGGCCATATTACTAGCACAATATGATATGGTTTATGTTCCTCAAAAATCTGTGAAAGGCCAAGCAATTGCTGACTTCTTAGCAGCTCATCCCGTCCCTGAGACATCTAAACTCTATGATGAGATTCTGGACGAGACATTGGAATCAAATATGATCTCAGAAGAATTTCCTACTTGGAGGTTGTTCTTTGATGGAGCTTCTAGAATTGGACCTGGAGGTACTCTCGTTGCTGGAGTAGGAATTGTTCTTGTTTCACGCGATGGATTAACTATTCAAAGGGCCTATTCTTTAGACGAATCATGCTCCAACAATGTAGCAGAATACAATGCTTTGCTCATTGGACTTCAATTAGCCAAACAATTGAATATTGAATATCTCGAAGTATATGGTGACTCTAAGTTGATTGTTAATCAGGTTAGAGGCATATATGAAGTCCGACATTAAGATCTGGTACCATACCATGAAGCAGCAACCAGAATAGCTTCTTCATTCAAAGGATTCTTTATCGAACATGTACGTCGCGCATGCAATACAGAAGCTGATGCTTTAGCTAACTTAGCTGCAGTATTGGCAGTTCCAGTCAAAAGACAACAAATGGTGGTTATCTCTAATAGAGAATTACTTTATGTTGGAAACAACTACAACATTGAATTCAGCAACCTAACTGAAGTCAATGTCATTAGTGAGGACTGGAGGATACCTTTCATTGATTTTGCAGTACATGATATATTGCCAGAAGATCCTAAAGAAGCTATAAGTATCCGCCGTCGATCACTTCGATTCTATTATAATCCTACTACTAAGACATTGTATCGAAGAATTGATGGATTACTCTTGAGGTGTCTCGCTAGTGATGAAGCAAAGCGGATATTACGTGAAGCTCATGATGGTGTTTGTGGAGCACATCAACCTGGTCCTAAACTACAGGATCGTATCCGACGTATAGGCTACTACTGGCTTTCTATGGTATCAGATGATATTGATTATACAAGGAAATGCCGTACATGTCAAATCCATGCAGATTTCATTCACCAACCGTCAGAATTTCTTCATCCAACTGCAGCCTTATGGCCTTTTGAAGCTTGGGGCATGGATATAATTGGTCCTATCAATCCTCCTTCATCTAAAGGGCATCGGTTCATCTTAGCTATAACCGATTATTTTTCTAAGTAGGCGGAAGCTATACCTTTGGCTGAAGTAAAAACTAGTAGTGTCATCAACTTCATTAAATATCATATGATATATAGATTTGGTGTCCCTCGTCGAATCATTCATGATAATTGTTTTCCATAAATAAATTCACTTTATTTATTTTGTATCTGAGAAAATTACAATTGTAGGAATCTAATCTAGAAGACGATTACTTTATCCCTTGGACGATGCGATGAAGAAAACTCGAACTTTGAAGAACTTGGACAGCAACTGGGCAATCTCTTTGTTCTCTCTGAATTAATTGTAGTGTCTGATGAAGATGAAGAAACTCTCTTTTATAGAGTTCTGGATAACTGTTCTGAAGCATACGCTCAGTCAGTTACTTGACGTGTGCATAACTGCAGGGACGCGTAGCAAATTCTGGTAGAGACACGTTAGAGTGCGGTTGAAAGTAGTGGAATATATCTAGGAGAGATTGATGGCATGGATGCCACGTTGCATAACTTCTGAATAAGTGGGTAACTGAGTACAGGACACGTGAGAACGTGTGTTGACTGTACGTTGAAAGTCATCCTGGATGCATTTGCTGTGATACGCTGTCTTTGAAGACGAGTCATACGCTAGCTTTTGAAGGCACATGTCTTGCATACGCTGACTTGGGCAGCATAGAGCCATATAAGGCTGATACGCTTACTTTATTGATAAGGAGTCGTATGGGGTCCATAAGCTCACTTAGTTGGCAAGGAGTCGTATGGGGTCCATACGCTCACTTGGTTGACAAGGAGTCGTATGGGGTCCATACGCTCACTTGGTTGACAAGGAGTCGTATGGGGTCCATACGCTCACTTGGTTGGCAAGGAGCCGTATGGAGTCCATACGCTCACTTGGTTGACAAGGAGTCGTATGGAGTCCATACGCTCACTTGGTTAGGCAATGAGCCTTATGGAATCCATACGCTCACTTGGTTGGGCAATGAGGGAGTAGACACGTGGCTGTCCTCAATCTTCTCAAATACGCCATATCTTCAAATACTGACAAATATCTCTCGAGCGTCTTGCTGCAGATATGATGGCTAACAGACTGTCAGAAATGACAGTAATGATGGCTGTACATTTATGATAGCTGCTGAGCTGTCCTCGTAAGAGACAAAATCATTTCTCAAAAACCTATACGACGGCTAATCTTCATTGAGCAACTATCTTTTGCACGAAAGACGAAGTATCAGATTCATCCTTCATTAAATACATGTTGTGCTGTCATCTCAGGAAATAATAAAATATTCACTGAGCGTACGGCCTTTAGATGAGCGTATGGCCTTGGCTGAGCGTATGGCCTTGAGCGTATGGCTTTGACTGAGCGTATAGCCTTGAGCGTATGATTTTGGCTGAGTCTTATGTCAGCGTGTCATAATTTTCACACCCTACAAGACCCCCTTCAAAGTTTTCGAACTTTATGAATTTTAAAAGTTCGAAATTACTTTGAACTTAAAGTAGGAATAAGTCCTGACACGCTGGCATGAGTTTGTTATCTTCCTCAATATCAGTGCAAATCTTTAGGTATTCTGTTTAAAGAATATCCGCCGTTTGAACTTCTTCTTTTCTTCTATAAATAGGTCTTCCAAAACCTAATTTATTTCTTTACTTTTGCATTCATCTTCGAGAGAGAAAAAGAAACTCAAGACTCGACTTCTTTTTCTTCGACTCAAGCTTTATCAATGACGCCCAAGGTTGATGCTGTTGCGAAGGGAAAGGAGAAGGCTCCTGCGGAGTCATCTCAGCCCGCCGTCGCCGCTGCTAAGAAGACTACCAATGAGCGCGTTCGACGTAGTGAATGCCCATTGAAGCCTCTCTATGGTGAGGATGATGATGATGATGAACAGTAACTATCCCCTATTTAGGGCTCTGGTTAGAACAAAATCATAAAACGTATCCCCTTTTTAGGGTCAAATACGTCAGAAAATACGCTTCCCTCTTTAGGGTTTAGTCGTATCCCATATTTTTTGTTTATACGAAAAATATGTTTGGAGCATATTCTGTATGATACGCATATTTTTGATAGAAATGTCAAAATGCGCTGTCTTGAAAGAATATGCTATGGCGAGTTGTCTCACTGAGATACGCTAACTCCTGTGTTAGCGTATATTTTTTATGATCATCTTCTCAACCATACGCTGATACGCTCAAACTGAATATAAACTAAATTTTTTAAAATCATTCACTTAAGATAGACTGAGCGTAAAAAGTGATCTATAAATCTGTCATACGTTTAGGATAAACTGAACGTATGCTGAACTTTTGAGTCTGCCATACGCTTAAGGAAAACTGAGCGTATGCTGAACCTTGAGTCTGCCATACGCTTAAGGAAAACTGAGCGTATGCTGAACCTTGAGTCTGCCATACGCTTAAGGAAAACTGAGCGTATACTGAACCTTGAGTCTGTTATACGCTTAAGGAAAACTGAGCGTATACTGAACCTTGAGTCTGCCATACGCTTAAGGAAAACTGAGCGTATGCTGAACCTTGAGTCTACCATACGCTTAAGGAAAACTGAGCGTATGCTGAACTTTGCCATCTCTTTGTATTAAAGATTTCTAAGGTTTTATTCATCTTTTGCAGTGGATATTCTGGCTCAGGAGGCAGAATTTGAAGGATGTGTAGGAAATAACTATAGAAGTGACCTATCACATGTTCATTTTCCCCAATTCGATGGACCTACAAGAATAGCTCTTTTGACCAATCAGAAAAATGACACTTTGCTGAACCTGATGAGTGGACTACCTTTACAGAGTGTGGATGGTGTTACCCACTCGAAGCCAGCATTTCTTTTCGGAGATGCTATTGACATAAACTCTCAGCCTGCTCTGGATAAAGTATCATACTGTTATTATAGGGATGGTGATGTAAATCAGCCAATGTATTTGACTGGTTTATCAAAAAGCATCAACATAGCTCGCTTATTTCATGCGAGTTGTCAAAGACAAATGAAGTGGGATATCACTCCATCCCGACAAGCAAAGGCTGGATGGATAGGATATCGTCAAGGAAGATTCCGCAGTGGTACTGAACCACATGTCACAGCTTTGCAAGGACTGCTACCTGCCACCATCCCTCCTGAGGACTCGGCACTGCTGAAGCCAGTCAGAGTTCCAATCTTTGCAAACGAATTTGCTCAATTAGAAAATGCCATCTACCCAAAACAGTCTATGAGGCTGACTGGTCTGGTAAATCCGGAAAATACCAGATGGACTGCTCTTGTGAAATAGATTCTAAAGAATTTTGGTGAACAGTTACAGGTGATAGGCCTATATGATGCCATTAAGTGCACTGCTTATGGTATTAAGCCAAACCCGGATTTGTTTTTGGCGTTAGCGGAGAGGTATAACTACCGTACCGGCACCTTCATGACCCCAAGAGGCGAGATGGGATTCGCCCTTCATGAAATGGCATATATTTCTCAGCTGCCAACAGCAGATTTGCCATATGAAGAGTATATCCCTTTCGTTGATGAAATGAATAAGATCTCCAAAGCCAACCCACTGGTTCTTCATGTCTTTGAAGAATTGATGTGCCATTACAGTATTTGTAAGGCCTTTTATAAAGGACAAGGTGGGGATGGAGATTCCAACTGTTATTCTTCCAAATGGATGGCCTATTTATTTCAAGGCCGTACTGATAAAGTTCAAAAGAAGAAGAAGTCTGAACAATATGTCGGTGAATTTAAACCTCTGAATCAAGCTGAGATTGACAGGCTCATCCGGGACACCACTCATGACGACATCGTCATTGAGGAAGACGAAGGCACCTATAAAGTCGGTGATAGGTTTGAGACCTATATTAAGCAGGGTAGCCGAGAATTATCTGCTGAGGGTCATCTGACCGGATTTATATCTCTCTGGCTGAGAAAATTCATAGTTCCTGGCACCTGTTCAGCAGACAGGATGCACAGAGGAGTTGTCTTCGCAGCAGTCCGTCTGGTTTTTGGGTATAAGATGGATTTACCGACAGCAATGACATGCCGTCTGAATGCTGGATTAAGGGCATATACAGACAGAATGTTCGAATTAGCAAGGAAGAGCCTTACATCCTTTCCTCGGGTAGAAATGCCCTTTACATATTTATTTGGGTGGCTGCTTCTGCATTTTGAATCTCTCCTGGATGCTGGGATGGCTAGACCAGATGACACCTTTCTGGAAAGATACAGACACACACCAAAGTGGAAATATGATACTTTGACAGATTGCAGAACTATATTAAACAGGGGAGAACTATGGAGCTTCACTTGTGTTCCTCCACCTGTTGGTTATGAAACCATGTCTGGGAGGCTGATTGATGGCATTGGTGGCAATAAATTGGATGAGATTCAACATGAATGGCTGAAGAGGATCAGGCCATCTTATTTAATCTGCCGCCGTGACAACATCACTTATCTGGAACCATATCTTCCGAGCAGGTTTGCTCGACAATTTGGTTATGATCAGTTGCATGTGGGCAATGCAACGACGTGTTTTGCTTATCAAGGTGGGTTGATTGATGGTGCCAGAGCCTGGATATATTACATTGCTAAAAGTACAGGGGCTACCTTTTCCATGCCAGATTCGGTCACCTATCAGAGAGGAGCTAGAATATTGGTGTCTTACGCCAAGTTCTATGTATCAGCTAATACTTTTGATGAAAAATTTAGCATCTTAGGTAGAAGCTTTATTCATATTGAAAAGAAATCAACTAAATCAGCTCTGCCTAGAGATTGCCATGACCAAGAAGATCCTTTGGCTACTGACGAAGTTGATAATGAAGTTTTAGAAACTTTCTTCTCTGATGACCTTCATCAACCATTACATGTGCCCATCGGAAGTGCTGAAGAAAGTATATCTGCTGACAATACACCAAAGAGAAAGCGGGGCAAAGGTGCTGCTGGGCCTGCCCCAAAAAGAGTCACTCGAGCAGAGACTCGAAATCGTGGAGGAATTACCATTCCAGGGACTTCTCCTGCTTCCAATCGAGTCAGAGATGCTGATGAAGCAGGTAGTGATCCAAAAGACAATTATCCTACTATTCCATTTACAAAAAGAATAGAAAGGAAAGTGATAGTTTCAAAAACTAAATCCGTAATTTGTCTCAATGCAGAGAGTCCCACCGATCGTGCTGTACGATTGGCTTCAGAAAAACAAGCTGCCTTAGATTTTTCTGTAAAAATAGAACCTGTTGAAGAAGATATTCCTGAACCTGCTGGGTCATCCATGCCTTCTGATATAGGATCGATTCCGCCAATGGCCGATGATGCGCAGGTAATTAGTCAACCTGCGGTAGAGGCCGAGCATCAGACTGAAACAGCTAATGACTTACTGATTTCGGGAGAATCAGTGAAGGAAGCCACTTCTCTCGAACCAATTGCTGAAGCTTCAGAGAGCGAACAAGTTGACTATGAACCATCGTCTCATTCTTTCGAAGAAGAAGACATGGAGATAGACGATGAATTACCGTCTAAAATTCCAATTGATGTACTGAAGACCATTGGTCAACACTCAGGGTTGACACGAGAGCCGGAGAGGCATATAGAAGTTCAAGTTCCGAGTACTTCTGGGGCGGGCAGCAGTGAAATAAATCCCGTGTCAGAAAGTACTCTGAACAGACTACGAGCCGAGCTGAATGATCCGAAGGAAACTGAATATGAACCAGCTCCAGGTAATATTTTATTCATCAAAGTTTTGTCTTGTCTCTGCTTTATTGCCTTTTAGTTTTGATCATGCTTCTTTGATTCCAACAGCTGTAGGAACTGCACCGGCTATGAGTTCTACTCAAGCCCCACTTGTCCAAACTGATGTGGGTGAGGGAAGTTCACATTTGCCGAGTTCTCCAAAAGCACTCTCTTCAGCTCCCAGAATAGAGGCTCCTCCTGCTCCTTCCTCTACTATTGTAGCGACTCCCGGTTTTGACACAGGGATAGCAAAGATCATGGGGATGTATTCAGATATTATTTATTCATATCTAGATACATTCTCGACATGACTTATGAAGGATAAGACTATGCCCTTTTCGAGTCTTCGAGAGGCGACTAGTTTTCCACTTTCAGCTTTAAGACAGGCTGGTTATGAGACCCAATGTGTCTTTTTTGAACATCTCCTGAATGATTTAGAAGCAAATATCCACAAATATTGGGAGATTAAAAAGGAGGATATTGAGTCTCTGACTGCAGCTGAGATTACTCAATTGGAGAATGAAGCTCAAGCTCAACACATTGCTCTGACAGAATTCCTCGCTCAGTCTTCTAAAGAGTTAATGGTGAAAGACGAAGAAATAATAAGTACTCGTCAGAATATGGAGCGCCTAGAGAAAGATGAAGCGTCAAAAGCTGAAGAGCTTAGAAAGTTAAGGGAAGAGCTAGCTCGTATTCAGGAGCAAATTGTCTCCGTGGAAAAAGAACAATCAGAGATTGCTACTGATCGTAAATCTGAAGCTGAACGCTGTAAACTTTTACAGCAAGAGCGAGAATTGATGCAAACCAATCAGATTGAGGAGACCAATTGTCGTAGCTCTATTATTGTGGAATATGATCAACGGATGATCGGAGCTGAAACAGCAGAGCGAATCAAAAAAACTCATGAAGAAAAGATAAATAATGTAATCGTTCGTATTCAGGAGATAATTGCTCCTCCTAAATAGATCTTTTACATTTATCATGTATTGAAGTTTTGATACCCATTTGTAATCAATGTTTTGATTTTGATTGAAATGAATATTTTGACTTGATTCAATTCTGTGGATGATATTTTTGTAGAAAACATGTTCAGAGGTAAATAATACATAACATGTTTCAATAAAATAGAATATACAAATAAATTTTGTAACTCTATCATGATATTAAACCAAAGATAATTTTAGTTTAATACTTGATTAGAGAAAACAGAATTCAGATATAAAGATATCTTTGGATTCTATTTTCCATGATCTTTGGACTCGGAAATCAAAAGACGAGATATCATTTTCATAGAACAGAAAATATGATGCATACTGAGATAGAAAATTCAGAGGTAATATGGACATGATTTTCTATACAAGATCTTTATTAAATCCACTGGGGATCTAATAAGATAAAATATCAATTTTTTTGGGAAAATGATACGTGGTAGAATATCAGTTTCCTCTAGGGATAACGATATCGAAATAACTTTTGTAGAAAAGAATTAACTTTGATTTTATATTTTCTAGGGAATGATGAAAATATTATACATAATATTTCTTTAAGAATTTGCCATTGATAGGCATCATCGTGACTTTTCCATCCATAGAGGCAAGCTGGTATGCTCCGTTAGAG
This sequence comes from Iris pallida, assembly GCA_029216955.1. NCBI lineage: Eukaryota > Viridiplantae > Streptophyta > Magnoliopsida > Asparagales > Iridaceae > Iris > Iris pallida. Next base: position 3,726,922 of record JANAVB010038218.1, read on the forward strand.
AAGACTTTGTTTACTATGAATGGGCCTTCCCACTTCGCGTCAAATTTGCCTTTGCTCATATGTGTCATGGTCATAGGACGTCTGACAGTAAGGACCAGTTCTCCCTTCTGATATGCTCTGACTTTGACTTTCCGGTTAAAAGCTTTTGAGATTCGGGCCGGATACAGCTCGATATTTTGTTGAGCATATAATCGTTTTTCATCTAGAGCTTCCAATTCTTGAAGTCGAAGACGATCATTGTTTTCTGTTGTAAGTTCATTGGAGATTGCAATTCTCAGAGAAGGAATCTGGATTTCAAGGGGAAGAACAGCTTCACACCCATATACCAAAGAAAAAGGCGTACATCCGGTCGCATTGCGAACTGTGGTGCGGTAGGCCCATAAACATTCACCAAGCTTCTCGCTCCAGTTACGTTTGTTGGAAGAAACGAACTTTTTCAAGAGTTTGATGATCGTTTTATTGAAAGCTTCTGCCAATCCATTAGCTGTTGGATTATATGCTGTAGAAGCTAAATTATTGATCCGATGATCGTCGCAGAATCGAGTAAATTTCTGACTGACGAACTGCGGTCCGTTATCATGGATAATACGCCGAGGAACACCAAATCGATAGATGACATGATGTTTGACGAAGTTAATAACATTAGAAGTTTTGACCTCAGATAACGGGATTGCTTCAGCCCATTTGGAAAAGTAATCGGTTATTGCTAGAATAAACCGATGTCCTTTTGATGATGGTGGGTTAATAGGACCAATGACATCCATGCCCCAAGCTTCAAAGGGCCATGATGCCGCTGTTGGGTGTAAGAACTCTGACGGTTGATGGATAAAGTCTGCATGAATTTGGCAAGCTTTATATTTCCGTGCATATTGAATGGCGTCAGCCACCATCGTAGGCCAATAATAACCCATACGTCGGATACGATCTTGAAGTTTAGGACCCGGTTGATGAGCTCCACAAACACCATCATGTGCTTCACGGACAATCTGTTGTGCTTCTTCACCAGCGATGCGTCGGCGGAGAAGACCGTCGTAGGACCGACGATATAGTGTCTTCGTAGTATGATTATAATAGAATCTGAGAGATCGACGCCGAATAGACGCTGCTTCACTCGGATTATCGGGAAGTATATCATATAATACAAAGTCTAGGAACGGACGTCTCTAGTCTTCAGTTATGGCTTCTGTTTCATTAGAAAAGACATATTCTATAGTAGAATTGGAAGAAGATGAGGACACTTTGTCAAACTTTGATCCAGCGTCAAGGTTGAGAGAATCTTTGTCTGAATTATGGAAAAAAGCCAAAGCCAAATTATTCTCAACGCAGAATAATTCTCGGTTATAAACCACTATCACTTGCTGACGTCTGATTGGTATGGCTAACACAGCGGCTAGATTAGCCAAAGCATCGGCTTCTGCATTATAGGCTCGCCGAACATGTTCAATAAAGAAACCTTCAAAGGAGGAGGCCATAGAGAGTGCTGCTCGATGATAAGGTATCAAATCCTGATGACGAACTTCATACGTTCCTCTGATCTGATTGATGATAAGCTTGAAGTCTCCATAAACTTCTAAATATTGAATATCTAGATGTTTAGCAAGTTGAAGACCGATGAGCAACGCATTGTATTCGGCTACATTATTTGAACATGATTGATCCAGAGAATAAGCCCTCTAAATAGTTAGTCCTTCTGGGGATACGAGAACAATCCCAACTCCGGCGACAATATTGCCATTAGGACCTATTCTAGATGCTCCATCAAAGAATAGACGCCAGGTAGGAATTTCTTCAGAAACCAGATTTGAATCCAAAACTTCATCTGGAATCTCGTCATATAATTTAAAATCTTCTGGAACTGAATGAGCTGCCAGGAAATCAGCAAAAGCTTGTCCTTTAACTGACTTTTGAGGAATATAATGCATGTCGTATTGAGCTAACAAGATTCCCCAATTAGCTAGTCTGGAGTTGAGAATACCGGGTTTCTTCATCATAATCCTGACGGGATTCACTCTGGAAATGACGTGAATCGTTTGACCGATAATATAATATCGCATTTTCTGAACATCAAACATTAATGCTAGGCATTCTTTCTCGATTGGAGAATAACGCGGTTCAGCACCTGTCATTGTGCAACTGAGATAATAAATAGCCTGTTCATGGCCATCTTTATTTTTTTGGGTGAGTAATGTACCAAGAGAATGATCCATGGCTCGAACATATAGAAGAAATGGTATTCCAGAGACGGGAGGTACCAAAACCGGAGGGTTCATGAGATACTGTTTGATATCGTCAAATGCTTTTTGACATTCTTCGTTCCAGATGAAAGATACACCTTTCTTCAGAAGTTTGTTGAATGGTCTGCAGCGTCCTGATAAGTTGGAAATGAATCTCCTGATATAAGCAATTCTTCCTTGAAATCCTCGTAGCTCTTTTAAGGTGCGTGGAGGACGTATCTCTTGAATGGCTTTGATCTTCTCGGGATCCACGTGTATACCTTTAGCGGTAATGACGAAGCTGAGAAATTTACCACTAGAGACGCCCAGGAAGGACTTAGTAGGGTTCATTTTAAGTTGATGCTGACGCATTAAATCAAAGATAGTCTTCAAATCTTGGATATGATCCTCCTTTTGTCGACTTTTGACTGCAATATCATCAACATAGCATTCGACTATTTTTCGAAGATGTTCGCGGAATATAGTGCTCATTGCTCGCTGATATGTTGCTCCTGCATTCTTGAGACCAAACGGCATCACTGTATAACAGTATGTACCGATCGGCGTTCTGAAGGAAGTATGTCTTTCGTCGTCCGGAAACATTTTGATTTGATTGTATCCCGAATACCCATCCATGAATGACATTCTTCGAAACCACATGTGTTATCGATCATGACATCGGTAATTGGAAAAGAAAACTCGTCTTTAGGACAAGCTGCATTGAGATCACGAAAGTCTATACAGACTCGGATCTTGCCGGTCTTTTTAAGGACAGGAACGATGTTAGCCACCCATTCAGGATGTTGTTCCTCTCGAATAAATCCGGAAGCCATAAGCTTGTTGACTTCAGCTTCAATTGCATCCATAATGTCTGGACGAAATCGTCACTGTTGTTGTTTGACTGGTTTAGCATTTGGCATGATATTAAGTTTGTGCATTGCAATCTTTGGATCTAATCCTGGCATATCCTCGTAACTCCAGGCGAAGACATCGATATACTCATGAATAAGCTTGATCATGTCTTGTTTATCTGTTTCTGAAAGATTTTTGCTGATGAATATTGGTTTAGGGGACCCTTCTTCCCCAACATCAATTTGAATCAGTTTATCTTCAGTAGGAGGTTCCCTCTGCTCGAACCTGAATTCCTATTGATTGTCTAATCTTTGAGCCCATTGTTCTGATTCGGGTGATATTTTAAAATCATCCTCATCTTCATCATTTTCTTGCGGGCCATCAACAGAGACCATATTGATGGATAGAATAGAGCGATAGAGATCGCCAATACTTGTGTCAGAATCCCAAGAAATGGAATCGGAAGACTCAGATCGTTCATCTTCAGATCGTTCGTCTTCATCGAATTTTGAATCTTCATGGACTATGTTGATAAAGGAGGTAGGAGCAATGTAACCCAAACCACATTTTGTCCTTCCGTATTTTAATGGAGGAATTCGAACAGGCATTCTTCTTCCTTTTTCATTATTGAGGCTGGTTCTGAAGTCATAACCCATATTCTTGATGATATTTTTGGACTGTTGACTGTAGCGACATAATTGTAACCTTCCAGTATCATCATTTTTGTCATCTTCTTCCAGATTAGAAGGATTCTGGGGTCCTTTGTAGAAGAATATTAGATTTTCTCCTTTCTTTCGAATCGGAACCACGAAGTACGATTTTTGTATATACTCTATGATACATCTGTATGAAGAGTTTGAACAACTCCTATAGTTAGTGGCTCTAAGCTATCTAGCAATTGTAAATAACTTTGTACATGATTACAGACATCAATATACTGTAAAGGAGATGCTTTATTAATATTAGATACTGTATTTACAACAGAAGACTGAGCCTTATCAGACTTAGTCAAATTAATGACAAAAGATGGAGAAGAAGAGCGATCAGAAGTTTTGTTTCGATTAAGATCGATAACAAAAGGCTCAGAAGAGGTGAGCTCCCTTGAAGAAGATCGTGGATAAGTAGTACGTCCACTGACTGGAATGACTAGAGTATCGGGTCTAGCCTGAAAAGATGGAGGGGGAGTGGTGCGTCCACTGACAGGAATTATCAGCGAACTTTGTGGAGCTTGGGAAGACGATATAGTAGTACGTCCACTGACAGGAATTATCAGTGAGCCTTGTGGAGCTTGGGCAGATTGCGGAGGAGTGACACGCCCTTTTACAGGAATAACAAAGGTATCGACTTTTGACATCTCATCATCATTATCCATAGCTTACAAGACTTTTGAGTATTCATCTTTGTACATGCGAGCGTCATTGAAGTAAGCTTCGACTCCTTTGAATGGATAGAGATCTGCAACCTCCTTTTGAACTTCTCCATTATCATCAACATATTTGAAGCACTGATGAAGAGTCGAAGGAACGATATTATGTTCATGCAAGAATGGTCTCCCCAATAGAGCATTGTATGAGCAACCATGATTGTCGATGATGTGGAAAGTAACTTTAGTGCGAAGATCGCCTATTTGAAATTTGAGGCAAATTTTGCCCAAAGGCTCACTTTTTTCTTGATTGAATCCCAAGATGGTAGTGATAGTGCTGGAAAGACTATGTACAGGTATCTTTAGTGCATCTAGCATAGCCTTCGGCATAATACTGAGAGCAGATCCTGGATCAATCAGTAGACGATCAACCTTCATAGAATCGATATATCATGTATGATATAAAGGGCGGTCGTGTCGATTATCCTCTAGCAGCATATCGTCCTGCGTAAAGGTAATGTTTGGAATTAATTCCAAAACATTATGGCAATGAGAAACAGGTTCTGTTTTCAACTTCTTGAGGAAAGTTAGGCAGGTTTCTGCTTGCAGCAGTGCTTCACTCAGAGTTTCTCGAGTCTCTTTAGAGAGGCGTAAGAGCTCAAAGATTGATAATTTAGCTGGTGTATTGGCTAGTTGAGCCAATATATCAAAATTATAAGGCTTTTCAAGTCCTGTAGGAGATGACTTCTTCAATGGTTTATCGAAGCGAACTTGTTGTTTGCCTTTGTCAGCTGCTGTTGGTTTAGAAGGAACTGTCTCAGCAGGAACATTTGAAGGCTCTTCAGTAGAGACTGGTGTTGGAGCTGAAACCGGAGGGACATCAGGAGTTTCTCCAGGAATGTCAGCATAATCTTTCAGATATATTTTTCCTGATCGAGTTCCAGCATGAACTTCGACTTCAGATTCTGGTTCAGGGTCTATGGAAACCATGTTACAATTCTTCATCTTGCTCTTGGTTCTTTTATGCTTGATGAGAGCTTCATTCCAGAAACCGAGACCAACACGAGATTGATTATGTCTCATAGTGATGGCTAAAGGTGCTCGGAGTCCTTTGCCTGAGTTCAAACCAGGAGCAGTGGCTAGATCATAACCCATCTTCGCCATTAATTCACGAGATTGTGAACTGTATAGATGAAATGCAGGCTTGTACCTATCTTCAGATTGAGGTACAGATTTTATCTCCGTAGGGAGTGAATTTCCTACCAAGATGAAATTAGAGGTTAGATAAAAATCGGGTGTGAAACTAGAAGTCACATTGCATGACTTAGTCTTTCCAAGCTTCTTTTTAGACAAAGGAGTCTTCCGAGGAGAAGAGAAAGACGTCTCAAACTCCGTCATTAAATCTGGGTGGATCCACATGATCTCTCCCTTCTTAGTTGTGATAGGAACAAGTCCTTCATTCTGTGCTGGTGGGATGTTCACCACTTCGAGAGTTGCTTTGGGGATAGGAACAATTCCACTTTCCACCATTAAAGGAGGGAAGTCACCGAACTGCATTGAAATTACATTTGCTGTGACTGTCTTGTCTTTAGGTGTCAGTGTCACAGCTCCTGATTTAATCATCTCTTGGATCTTTCCTTTTAATACATAGCAAGACCGGATTGTATGACCCAGCATTCTATGATATGGACAGTATTTTGGATGATTTGTCTTGTTGGCTTCATCAGGCTTTTTGATTTCTGGCAATTGTATTTTGTTACCTTTGAGAAAGCATTCAAAGATACCCTGAACATCGTCATCATCAAAAGAATATTCTTCTTTCGGCCGAGGAGGTCTCTGTTGTTGATTTGTTGGAGCTGGAGTAGCTTGAGTAGTCTTTACCTCTTGACTATTGCTCTGGAGATTGACTTCAAGAGCCTCTTTTCCTTTGCGATTATTGGGTCGAGTACTATTGCTAGCACTCTGATTTAATTCCTTGGGAGCCATTTGTACCCCCAGACCTTTGAAGGTCTCAGCACTGACTTCAGCAGCCTTGGCACTGACGATGAAAGAAGGCCAATCTTGAAACTGAGTGGACCCTGTCCACATACTGATGATTGGTAAGAGATTCGACTTACAAGTGTCGATAGTAACAGCATCGGGAGTTCTAAGAGGCATTTTAAGGGCTTCTCTTCTGAATCTTTTAATGAAGTCCTCGGTAGTCTTATTATTTTTCTGTTTAATTCTTATGAAGGCTGACATAGTCATGTCATTGAGCCCTTCATAGAATCGTTCAAGAAATATTTGTTTGAAACCGGCAAATGAGGTAATGCACCCATCAGGGAGACTTCTATACCATTCATAAGCCGTTCCTTTGAGACATCCGACGAACACCCGAGTGAGAAGGGCATCGCTTGGTTGTAATTGATCAGTCATTACTTCAAAGTGGTTAATGAACTGACTTGGGGAGGTAGTCCCATCAAAGAAAGAAATGGTCGGAGGTTTGTATTTTGGTGGATACGACACCTGCTTCCATTCTATCGGATAAGGTTGCTTGATGCCTAACCTTTGTAAACCATCCTTTTGTTTAAATGCCTCAAATTGAGTTCGAAGATTCCTTAACTCTTCAGTAATAATTCTGAAAGATTGTGAAGTTGTAACTTGTTGAGTGTAATTGGGAGGAAGGACTGCAGCATATGTACCACCCCCAGCTCTAGACTGACTTGGAGTGGTCTGTACAGGAATATTAGATTGTACCCCCGGAATAGTAGAGGGTTCCGGATTTGGGGCAACGGGAGTATTTAATACTACTGGTGGTACTGTTTGTTGAACTTGCTGAGTTTGATGCTGGGCTTGCATAAGAGTGTGCATAGCATTCAATGTATCTGCCATAGCTCGCAACTGTTGTTCCAAGGAAGAAATCCTCTGCTCATGAGCTTCAGTGCTAGTTGAAGATTCATGATTGCCATCTACCATGTAAGTGGTAATCATTCAAGGAATAGACGATAAAACAGTCCGTTCTGAATCATCGTTGTGTGAGTCAATATCTTTCCCTGGACTATTTACAGGAGTCAATACTGGAAAATTGGATTCTCCAAGGAAGTCCTCTGTAATCTCCGGATTACCACTTGGATGAGAAGAAGAAGAGACCCTGGCCAAGGCTCCGGTCCTGGATCGGGTGCCGAGATAAACACCATCTTCAGAATCTGATATAGCATCAGACCGTATGCTACCCCCAATATTTCTGGAAGTCATGTTGACAGAAGCATAAAGAGGTTCATCTTCATCCAATATTGGTTCATATTGAATTCGTTCGAAAACAGATCGTCTTTTTGGTGAACAACAACACTGAATCACAACCCAAGGTTCGAAGTTGCAACCATGCTTTTCATAGCAAATATGAGCAATGTCATGGCCAGATGGAGTGTCAATTCTCCGTTTATTTTGCAAATACTCCCGAAGATCTGTAGGAACAGATTGGAAAGTACTTGAAGATAGTTTCTGTGTAAAAATTTGTCTTTTGTTCATCTGTCTTCTCGGTTCTTGAGTGTATAAAGACTGATTAATTTGAGCCACATAGTTCTTGGCATATTCTGCATCAGGGTCTAGTATAATTGTCTCAGTTTGATCAGGCTTCTTAATACCAGAAGTGGAACTGAGATAATTCTGATTAAGCTTGTTACGAAGATCCGTAGGAGATATGACTTTGGTATCAGTCTTGGATACTTGTAATTTGCCTTTCTCAGATCGAGAAATTTTGAGAGAAGGAAGATGGGTATTATTCCGACTAGGAGTCGGTAATAATCCATCTTTAGAGGAAGTAGCCAAAAGGCGTTTTTCTTTGTTTGATCTAGTAAGAGTACTAGTCAAATTAACTCCAGAGGTAAAGACCTTAGGAGTAGAGGAGTTGACTAAAGAGTCTTTCTCCTTGGTTGGTACAAGATGTGCAAGTTGTGGGGGAATTATTTGTATGTTCTGTGGAAGAGAACCCCCAGCCTGATTTTGAGAAACATTCAAAGGACTGTATCTGTTAGCATACGCTGACTTCAGTTTGGACTTCTGGTCATACGCTGCCTTTTTACTAGCATACGCCGGCTTTGGCTTAGCGTACGCTGCCTTCTGTTGGCTTTTGTACGCTGCCTTCGCCGTACGCTGCCCTTTGACTGTCATACGCACAGAGTCATCAATGGCTAAAAAGCCGACTGCTGTCGTAAGAGTCGAAGGAGAAGAGACTTTGACATATCCAGAGATGGTTTTCCTTGGACACGCTGACTTGGTTAAAAAAACCCACTTTGTCAGCGTGACTAGGAGAAGCCACTGTTGCCGTGTTCAGGGAAGCCGGAGTATGCTTTATTGAAGTTGAAGACGTGTTCTTGTCAGTGTGAGAAGTGACAGAAGCGTCTCGGGCTGTCGAAGAAGACTTAGGGACATAGACAGAGCATCCCTTCTTCTTGGCAGTAGGTAGAGCGGAGGAAGCAATTCGGCCCTCCTTCGCCTTGAGCATTTCTTCGTAAGCAGATTGGTCGAATTGTACGACCATCGTCTTCTTCGTCGAGCCGATCGACGAAGTATCATATTGAGTTGTTGCAATCTCATTAGAGGAGACAGCTTTCCCCAGCAGAGTCGCCAATTTATTTTCCATAAATAAATTCACTTTATTTATTTTGTATCTGAGAAAATTACAACTGTAGGAATCTAATCTAGAAGACGATTACTTTATCCCTTGGACGATGCGATGAAGAAAACTCGAACTTTGAAGAACTTGGACAGCAACTGGGCAATCTCTTTGTTCTCTCTGAATTAATTGTAGTGTCTGATGAAGATGAAGAAACTCTCTTTTATAGAGTTCTGGATAACTGTTCTGAAGCATACGCTCAGTCAGTTACTTGACGTGTGCATAACTGCAGGGACGCGTAGCAAATTCTGGTGGAGACACGTTGGAGTGCGGTTGAAAGTAGTGGAATATATCTAGGAGAGATTGATGGCATGGATGCCATATTGCATAACTTCTGAATAAGTGGGTAACTGAGTACAGGACACGTGAGAACGTGTGTTGACTGTACATTGAAAGTTATCCTGGATGCATTTGCTGTGATACGCTGTCTTTGAAGAGGAGTCATACGCTAGCTTTTGAAGGCACATGTCTTACATACGCTGACTTGGGCAGCATAGAGCCATATAAGGCTGATACGCTTACTTTATTGATAAGGAGTCGTATGGGGTCCATACGCTCACTTGGTTGACAAGAAGTCGTATGGGGTCCATACGCTCACTTGGTTGACAAGGAGTCGTATGGGATCCATACGCTCACTTGGTTGGCAAGGAGCCGTATGGAGTCCATACGCTCACTTGGTTGACAAGGAGTCGTATGGAGTCCATACGCTCACTTGGTTGGGCAATGAGCCTTATGGAATCCATACGCTCACTTGGTTGGGCAATGAGGGAGTAGACACGTGGCTGTCCTCAATCTTCTCAAATACGCCATATCTTCAAATACTGACAAATATCTCTCGAGCGTCGTGCTGCAGATATGATGGCTGACAGACTGTCAGAAATGACAGTAATGATGGCTGTGCATTTATGATGGCTGCTGAGCTGTCCTCGTAAGAGACAAAATCATTTCTCGAAAACCTATACGACGGCTAATCTTCATAGAGCAACTGTCTTTTGCACGAAAGACGAAGTGTCAGATTCATCCTTCATTAAATACATGCTGTACTGTCATCTCAAGAAATAATAAAATATTCACTGAGCGTACGGCCTTTAGATGAGCGTATGGCCTTGGCTGAGCGTATGGCCTTGAGCGTATGGCTTTGACTGAGCGTATAGCCTTGAGCGTATGATTTTGGCTGAGTCTTATGTCAGCGTGTCATAATTTTCACACCCTATAATAATGGGCCGCAATTCATCAGCCAGAAGTTTCATAGGTTCTGTGATGACAACAGAATCAATAATATTGCCTCAACAGCCTATAATTCTGCGGCTAACGGGTTGGCTGAGGCATTCAACAAGACCATTATCAAACTCCTTAAAAAGTTTGTCTCTATTAACAAACGTAATTGGAGTGATAAACTTGGAGAATGTCTATGGGCATATCGTACTACTGTCCGTAACCCCACAGGTTGTACACCTTTTTCTCTGGTGTATGGATGTGAAGCGGTACTACCTTTGGAGATTCAAATTCCATCATTAAGAATCGCCATTGCTAATGAGCTTACTACTGTCACGACCCGCACCCACTGTGAGGGTACGAGCACGTAACAACGCCCAGCCTACGCCGCAGTGTCGGTGGTAGAACGCTATCCTAGGTCAACATCTAAACAATATAAAGGTACCTGTACAGTATATACTCTCCGAATTGAGGTGACATAGCAAATACAGTCTCAATCACAACTAAGGTAGAACAGGATAAAGATAGATAGATAGATAGATAATAAATATCCAGAACATAAGAATCACAGAGATACAATCCAGAAGTCTAAGTGTCTAAAATAAGTACATATCCCAAATATCTCAGAATCTATATACAGTAATCCAGGAAAGTAAAGACATCCGAATCTAAGGAGTGTCGTCAACTGCTGGTGGTCCAAGTCACAAGTGTTGTCTAAAGCTGCACCATGAGGGGTAGACACCAGAGCCTCATCATTCATTGTAAAATTTTCAACAGGTCCAGTCAGGACGGGAGCGAGTACAGTACATCTCAACAAAATCATAACAGGTTAGGAAATATAAACATGCTAGAGAGTAAGATACAGAAAACTGAAGAAATAATATGATAAAAAGAGAGAGACTGTAAGTAAATAGCTACAGTATATAGAGAACTAACAGTGCTAGTGATTCAGAGCACAAGATGGTTATGTAGACGGCACGATGTTGTACACGAGTAATCTACAGAGATTTGTACACGAGTAATCTACTGGATTGAATACATAACCACTTCTACTCCCCCGCCCCAATCAATACACAAGGATCTAGCTAAGTTATGTTATTGTACATGAAGGTCATGTGAATACATGATTATACACGATTCACACGTTTCGTATACGAATATCACGAATATAAGGAGTACACGATGTTCCCGATAAAGTACACGAACACGAATACCCGATGTATCCGCTAAGGGGATAACATCGCACAACAAGATCCATATAGTACTAATCCGTGTTACCAATGTGTCAGCATCATGTAAAGTAATCTAAAGCAGGAATATAATCCTAAACAAGATATGAAATGATCAGAGAATGTACTCACCTGTATCCTGAGAATCTGAAGGATATATACTGTCCGAAGAGTGGTGTCTGTCTCCTATAGAACAGTACAAGTCACTATGAGTCTAAAATGATAATAAGACGCCAGTTAATACATTCTACATGAATCTAGGTCAATCTAGGCCAAAGTCAACTCTTGGTCAACTCTGGTCAACCCTAGAAGTCAAACTAGGTCAACTAGGTCAAACCTAAGTCAAACAAGTCTAACTAGTCTATTCTAGCTCTAACAAAACTAAACAAGACCAATCTAGACTCTGTACTGGCATTTAAACCACACCCATAGGCCAAGAGCCTAGGCTATAGGCTATTAAGCAATACCATGCCCTAACCAACCATATCACATAACACATGTCAATATATATCTAATATATAATACACATATGATATAGCTATATAATGTAATATAGAATACACATATTACATCTCACATATATATATACAATCTAATGTAGAAGTACACCTAAACATATATACATATATTATCTATATATACACATTAGACAATTATATATACATGTGATTAGAATATATAGGGACTAGGAAAGAAATGTGTTTGTGTTCAAGTGTGGGTGTGTGTGAGATACATGATAGGGTTGTGATATGGTATGTGTGTGTGTGGGGAGACACTTGTGTGTGAGCTAAGGCATGTGTGTGTGTGTTAGGCTTGTGAAATATGTGAAAACAATGGCTAATCTGAAAACAGTGAAGGAGTGGCTAATGTGTGTGTCAAGAGAGTGAGTGATAAACTTGTGTGTGTGTGTGAGGCATGTGCACATGGGTTCCTGAAAACAGTGGAATGCATTAGGAAAAATCAGTGTAGATGAAATGAAATCAATACACAGCAGTACACATTGCCAAGAGAAAAACAGGGAAATCATTCTCAGTCCAAAACAGTCACCCCAACTCTCAGTTCATAGGCAACCAGTAGGCAGGACCAACTCAGTCCTATTTTCAGTTCAAGGAAAATGCAATCTACAGTTCATTTGAAAACAGTGAATACAAAAAGGAAAATCAGTTAAAAATGAAATGGGAATCAATTAGTCTCAGGTTTAAGAAAATGAGTAACAGTTGACAGGAAGATTGCATTGATAGTTTACCTAAAACTTAATTCCAGTTGACAGTTGAATGGAAGAAACAAGACAATGTACATTACTATCTCAGATTTTTAGGAAATGAAATAGTGTGAAAAGAATGGAAATCAGTTCATGATATCTAGAGGGTCAATTCTCAGGTTTAGCTATTATCCAGGCTATGGGAAGAACAGTTCAGGTATTCAGTGAACAATTAGGAAATGGCAAACAGTGAGCTAACTTACAATGTGACCTGTGTATGCAGGAAAAAAATAGAATCAATCAATTGTAGTTCATTAAGAGGAATGAAACTCAGGTTAAGGAGTGAAACAGTGAATACATCTCAGGAAAAATGGGAAAATACAATAACAGTTAGCTAACCAATCCTTATGTGAATTTCAACCATTTACACAACCAATACAAGTATGGAAATTTATATTAAATGATCATTAAAAATTCAGTTTAACCAATGAACAATTCAAAACTATTTCAGTTCATTAATGGACAGTTATAGTCCTCAACATAATCAGTTATTTTCCATTTCGAAATCCAACACAAAAGTCAAAATCCCATTCTCTAACCAAAAACCAATTTCGACTATAAACATTGCATTATCATGGACTAAGAAACAAGTGAGAGCATTGAACAATAGAAACAACAATAGAAATAGGATTAAATAATGTGTATCAGTTCCCCCTGTGTATCAGTAGCAGCCGAATGGCATTAACCCAAATATTCGCATCAAATTCCATATTGACTACCTAACTAACATGTAAATCAATATAACATAGATTATACATCATATTTAAGATTTAATTAACAATTAAAATCACTTAATTAAATAATTAAACTGAAATCCAAACAGAGAACAACTTAACACACTGCACACGTACAGTGCACACACAGTGCACGCGCGATATCGTGTCTGATACGACACGAGGGGTCGTGTCACTTGACACACGTGATGTCAGTGGTCGCCCCTTGGTGTGTATCAAATTTCACGTGTCGAGGTGGCGTGTCCGCTGCGCAAACGCACCCGAGTAGCAGGGCAGCTACAGTGCCCGCGTGCGCACGCGCACACCCGCTTGTTCCCGTGTCTGTGGCGACTCGACACGACACCAAAACATGCTCAGTGCAGTGGAAACACATAAGCAAGGTCAAAACCCTAATTCCTATTCAGAAAGATTCCTAAAAACAATTCAAAATGCCCTTTGGGGCATTTCATCGAACACATGCATACACGAACTGATACGTGTCCGATACGAACACGTATAGGACTCGAATCCTAGGGTTAGCTACACCTATAGCTAGGGTAGGCCTAGGGCTTCCTAGATATGCAATAAAATCAATATTTCATGGAAGGGATTAGAATATTACCTAGGGATTTACAATGTAACAAAAAGCCCCAAATAAGAGGATCCTCAAATCACCAAAACTCTCCTAAATTGTTTCTTCCCTGAAATTTCTCCATACCAACAGCAAATACAATAATTTTAGGTCCTATTGCAATTGGTTTGGGGGGAAAATGAATTGAAATAGAATTTCTATGAATTAAGGAAGATGGAGACTCACCTCTTTCCAAACTTGTAAAATATTCCTAATGGAGGCTAGCCCTAATTTCTAGGAGGCATTAAATAGAGGGGGAATACCAAGGTGGCTGGTCATGGCTGAATTGGGCTAGGGTTAGGGCTCTACAAGTGTTGGGTTGGGCCTCTAAGGCTTAAGTCACAAGTCATGACTTGTGAAATCACAAGCCATTCTCTAATCAATTTAAATCCTAATTCCTCCTAATAAATTCTAATGAGTTAAATGTCACTAACTTAGGTCAAGCTAGGGTTCCATAACCTAACCAAATAGTCATGACCTAGGTTAGCCTCTAGGACTGTCCCTTAAGTCAACACTAGTCAAAGTCTAAAATAGCACCAAATCAAATATACTAAAAATCACTGAAAATTCTAATAAATATAATTAATACTAACTATCACTAACCATGGTTAGCTAAGACTAGCTATGACTAATCTAGGTTAGGTCCAAACCAAGTTAGGCTAATCACAATACATGGCAATCAATTAAATAATATTAAAATCACACCATTCTTAATAATACGTTAAATTCCAAATAATATATATTAAATTCAATTAAATTCAAAATGACAAAAATATCCTCGAATTGGAAATGATAAATGAAACACCCTAATCACATGGCTAGGCTCTAGGTTAAGCTGTCTCTAGTGTTACACTATCAAAACGCCAAAATCATAAGTCATGATTTAAAATAGTTTTAAAATAATTTAAAAATTACCAAAAATCATATCATGAGTTAAATATCATTATTAAAAGATTAAAATTACAAAATTTCAAAATTACCCTCATTTGGAAAACTGGGTGTTACAACTACAAACAATAATGATCGTCTTCGGCTTCAGGAATTGAAGGCGCTCGATGAGAAAAGGTTATTAGCTCAACCGCACATTGAACTTTATCAGGCACAAATTTTAAAAGCTTTCAATCGTAAAGTTAGAGTGCGAACATTTCAAGAAGGCGAGTTGGTTCTTACAGTCAGACGTCCTATGACTATGACACATATGAGCAAAGGTAAGTTTGAGGCAAAATGGGAAGGACCATATGTGATAAATAAAGTCTTTTCTAACGAAGCCTATCAATTGACAGATATGGATGGTAGAGTTGCTATGATGCCCATCAATGGCAAATTTCTCAAGAAATATTATGTATGAAGATAAAATGTACTTTATTTTCAGAAACATGATGTAAATAAAAGTTCATTTTTATTCAAAAGCAGAATTGAATTACATAATATTAAGGACGATGAGGAGGCCCTGATCCTTCATGATTAAATACATAGTTCACCAATCGTTCAAGCATTTCATTACCAGAACTCACGAAAAACTCGCAAGCAGCCATCCTCAACGCTTCTTCTTCAGCAGTCTTCCCGGGTTCCACTAATTTGGAGATCAAATCCTATCCTGGCACATGAGGAACAGTTGAGCCTTTGACCCTTTCTTTCTGAGGAGGTACTGAGGGCTCAGCAGGTTGTGTCTCAGTTTTTCCTTCAAGCTTCGAGATGAGCAAATCTTTGGAAGACATTTTTTATACAAAAGGGAAAGAGATTGGTGATTTCTACGAAAGTTTTTGTTCTATTTATAGACAAAACAGCTAGATAGTCAATCTCGAGAGCTGATGCGACTTTTCGAAAGAAACTCAATTGTTCGTTCATTTATAACTGTTCGTTCATTTCCAACTGTTCGTTTATTTATAACTATTCGTTCATTATCTGATGTGACTGTTCATTCATTTTCGGTGTCCTTATCTCGAAAATTAAAGTGACCATTCACTTTTCCTAATGAGAATTCACATTCTCTATACTTTTGAAATTTTGCATTACATCAGCAACTTGTTATCCATATTTTTCCTTGATTCTATGTTTCTTATCACCACATCAAAATCAAATCGTAAAGAAGAGAAAATCATTCTTTATTCCTTCTTTAAAAAACATAGATACATCTTAATGGAAATCTATTACATCTCGGATTTTCATTCTAAATGAAGGTCTATTACATCTTTGGATCTTCCCATTGATAATGAAGATCTATTACATCTTTGGATCTTCTTATTTGTTGGTGGCAATTCCTTGTCGTCTCGACCCGAAGCAACGAGCTCGACAATGGAATCAACTCTGGTCTTCTCTCTCAGAAAGACTAGAGGAGAACCACAGAGTACAGTAGCCCAAAGATGAGCTGATGTCAATACAACTGGTGGAAGGAGACAGCCCGATAGGAGAACTAGGAACGAGATCACCCTTCTGATCTGATTCCTAATTCTGTCTCTCCACCATCCAACTCTCATGTATAAAGGCTCTTCCTACCATCTGAGGAAGACCCTTCTTAACATGAAGAGTCCTGAGCTATTTGATTTGAGTGTCAAAACCATATAAGCTCCCTGATGTGGGTGTCAAAAGAGTGTTCTCTGCAACATCCAAATCACCAATACCAGTTCTGAAGAAGCTCGCTAACCAAATCCCTGTAAATATCAATGAAACAAGAGAAGTTAGCAGAATCTATCAGCAACATGGCACCTACAAACTGGCGCACATCAGTATGCACCTACAAACTGGCACACATCAGCAATGTGCCTATAAAATAGCGCATATCAGGCGCACATCAGTAATACGCCTACAAAATGGCGCATATCAGGCACACATCAGCATTGCGCCTACAAGCAGGCGCATATCAGTGTTGAACACTGATCAAACGGGCGTATGACAGCAATATGCGTCTCTAATCAGAGCTAAACATTTGGACCATAGTGTGCGCCTATTTTTAGAAATAGTTAGCGCCGACTTACTAGTTTTTGAAGACACAGCATGCAAGCAAATAGTGTCAGAATGAAGTAGCACAAGTGAAGCCTTGTGGGAAAACATTTGTTTGAGAGAATATGAATGATTCTTTTTGGATGTCCTTTTTTAAAAAAAAGAGGTTAAAGAGGAGGTGGGTGCGTCGTTCCAGGATCCTATTTTTGGGATTGAATTAAAAATGGGCATCTACAACCGTGCAACAATTGCCACGTGTTCTTCAGAAGAAACAGTAAAACGAAGAATTGGTTAAAAGAATATGTCCATGAGCACTATTCAAAATCATAGCCACACAAAATCAGAAATTCTAGGTTTCATTGCATAAAGACGGATGGACCCCTACAGCCAAGGACATAAAAATTAAAAATTTGTTCTGCCTAAGAACATTATTTCTTGTCCTTGCCTTCATCAGTCTGACGAAGGGCAGCATCCAACTCTTGCATGGTACAGATCCTCGAGTGACGCATCAGGTTGAGAAGTCCTTATGAATTGGCGTGCTCCTAAGAGGATGATCTGCCACTCGAACGATTGAAGGCTGACGGAGTTAAACCGAAACAGTCCAGAAAATTTACTGCCCTCAAAGCTGGGTCAGCCTCCAACAAAAAGGTTGTAGGCGCAATATCTTGTCTCGCTTCAGGAGACTTGGTGGTGGTGTCAGCATTGGTCTCTATCTCTTTCTTCTTGGGAGCCATTGAAGAACAGAAGTGAAGACCAAAGTATGGAGATCAACTACATATATATCAACCAATTGACTCTTCGTATTCCTCATGGGAAACTGAAAGAAATCAATAAAACTCTGAAATACGAAGAGAAGATTGGATACTTTCGAGAAAGGTATTTAATCATGATGACCGAGCATTGATCGGCGCAACCTGACTTAGTCAAAACTTTTATAAAATTCAAAGTATTCCAAAACTTTACAATGTCTTTAAGTTTTGAAAACTTTGAAGGGGGTCTTGTAGAGCCTAAAAATCAAGTTGCGCCTTCAATATACTGATCAGTGATCAAGTTGCGCCCCAAAAGTTAACTTGCGCCACTGATATGAAGCAGACTGCACCACCGATCAGATTGTGCCTGATATCAGACTGCGCCCAATCTTTTTGTGCCAAAGCCTACGTGGCATCTGACACTTAATGGTCATCATTACCTGACTATACTGACGATTAACACAACAGAGAACGAGGAAAATATCTTCGAATCCTGTGAAGTGTGCCGCTCAAGAAAAAGTTGGTGGACAGCTGTCCTGAACATTTCGTGAGTTGCGCCCAGGCACAATCTAAACAAAATCCTTAGTTGCACCCGGGCGCAACCTGTACGACTTTTACTCAGAAGCTTCCACGTGTGTAGGCGCAGCTCAAATCAAGCGCAGGTTGACTTGTTGACTAAAGCTCGTACAACCTGATAAAGTCGAGACAACTTACATTCTAAAGCAGGATGACATGGCGCATATGCCACTAATCTCTCAAGACGTGTCTACTATCATGTACACGACCACGTGCATCTCAATCATACGATGCCACGCGTCTAACTACAATTAGTACACGATTGACAACTGAATGGAAGTTGGCACAACAGGAGGTTGGCACAATCCAGTATGGCTTAATCCAGCCTCGTGCACATCAGAATAACTACTAAAACAGTTATTTACTGAACTCTATAAATAGAGTTTTCAATCATCATCAAGGGAGATCAAGAACTCTTGCAAAATTGCTGTTGCATTCTCCAGAGGCTACAGTCTTCAAGTTCACATAGTCCAAGGGATAAAGTGATCGTCTTATGATTAGATTCCGAAAGTTGTACTTTCCCAGAATTTATTGTACTTTGTACTCTTTTACAAGTTTGAAATAAAACAAATTTTTATTTTTTTGCAAACAATGGCATGTATGTATAGGACATATGTATATGTGTCTGTGTGTGTGTGTGTGTGTGTGTTTAAGTATTTAGGGAGATAAATAAAAAAAGAAAGCAAATAAAGGGAAGCCCACAAACCCCAGGAAAGCCAGGCCCAGTCGAGCTGCTCCCCATTCCCATAGCTCAAACCCGACCCCCCTACTCTGAGTTTACAAACAGTGGACATATATATATCCAGAGAGGAACCGAAAGAGTGAAACTCAAAACCCTAATTTGTTACCCACGTCGCACACCCTGTTGTTTGGACGGCCATCCTGACCCTGCGTGCCGCCAAGGGGCAGCCGTCGTTTGCCGGAGGCCGACCACGTGTCACGACCCACACCCACTTTTTCGAATACGAGACGTGTCCAAGCCAGTCTACGCCACAGAGTCGGCGGTAGAACGCTGTCACGGCCATGATGCTCAAAATCACAAAAAGAATAATATCTATTGCTCATTCACATTTCTAAGATTTATTACAACAGATACAAGATTTATATATGAAAGAAAATATAAAATTCTCACTATTAATGGAAATGATACAACTGTTATCTATTTTTAGGTTTCTGTCTGCAAGTACATCCATATCTTCCAAAGCTAAGTGGAGCCACAGCTAACCTGAAAATTGTTGGTTTTCAGTCAGGAATGGAACAAGTACACAAACCGACGGCAATACAAAAATATAATAGAATTAACAAGACATGAAAATAATATATGAGAGATGAAAACTAGAAATTAACTGACATCATGGCAAGCGGTGAAGAAAACAAGGAATCAAATAAAATACAACTATCTACGTGATTTGAAATATCCTTTTCGACATGAGAACGGCTAAGGGGTAAATACGGCACCTTGCACGTGTCGTGTGCAGCTGCTATCAGTCAAGATTAGACATATTGGGATGGGTAAGGGGTAGTTCACACGTCTACTAAGATATTTTCCCGTCCAGCTAGTACCCATGGAATCAGGTCGCAAGCATGGTAATCAAGAAAATGACAGTCAAGAATGTATAATAAATCCATGATACTAATCTCCGTGTGACGAGCATGTCAACAAGCAGCAAGACATATGTATAAACATGAAATAAAAAGACTACTATGAATCGAA
>JANAVB010038218.1:3752031-3782031 GCA_029216955.1 Iris pallida
TATCACAAGGGTCCTAGTGGTATGGGCTGTAGTGATCATGTATTACTGTTGATAACTGGTAGATCGTAATATGACAGGGTATTTAAGCTATGGTATTGGCTGAGCTAGTGACTGTGGTGTTCCAATACTAGTTAGGTCTTAATAATAAATTTTACATAACTAGGGTAATATTTGTTGGAAACCAATCTTGGGGTGGGTGTCTACCATAGTCATGGTAAATGATTGTCCTTACCTTTGTCTATTCATCTCATGTCTAAACTGTGGGCTTTGGTCGAGGAAAGGTTGGGTTAAGGTTTAAGGGTTGCTAGTTAAAGCAAGCTCCAAACAAATTAGAGACGCACAACATTTGGTTTCTTGAGAATAGATAGTCTCCTAGGTTGGCATTTTGTCTAAGGGTAAAACCCTAATCCTTCTCAAATTCAGATGGCTAGAAGGTCCCAATAGTAGTTTGAGGGTCAAGAGGAGGATGAGTAACTCAAGGCAAGGTTCTAGTCACATGGTTGGCCGATGGTAGCTATACTTGTGTATTCAAGTATCATAGCCATGGGGATACTCTGTATCTATCTACCAATTACGAGTTTTCGTCTTTCCAAATCAGTGAAAGACAAAAACAATAAAGAGTTCAAGAAGGATGTCACTGATCGCAATTACGTGATTCAAGGCGAATGTATAATTCAAGAGGAATTGTCAATGCAGTCGCGGATGAGATCCTAGATACCTCTATATCTCAATCCACGTAGGGCAATTTAATGAAGAGCGAACCAAATGCATCATGGTTGATCAGACCGTAATACATTGATTCTGATTAGACAATATGTTAGTAGGCGTCCCTAATAAACATATGTCTTGATTCAAGCTCGATAAAAGAGTAAGCTTGTAAAACTAGGTTGTAATAGCAGCATTGGTCAAGATAGTCAAAATACAAATATGCGAAATTTTTGGAAAGGAGGCACAAGTAGTTCAAATTTTGAGAGAATCAAAATCTTACCTGGTGTTATTGCTTATACAGTCGTCCTACTATCTTCTTACCCATAAGGTCTTGGTCGACTAATAGGTTATTGAACTCTAAATTCTGTATTCAAGGTAAGACTATTAGTGTCAGTTAATTACCTCGTTAATATATCACAAGGACCACGAAATGCTAGGTTGGAAGACATGTTATTCAACTTGCAAAACTTTTACTAGTTTTGGCTTTGGATCTTATGGGACGTACAGGGCATTTTCCTATCCTCTATAGTATCCTAAACTTGTAATCACGTCTGAAGTCATCTTACCAAGAATTATGCCTCGCCCATATACTCTAGCGGTGGTAAACCCTTGGTTCCGTGATTCAGATGTGATATGCTATCCGATACTCTACCTTATATTGACACGAGGTCTAAAGGGGTCAATGGAGATATAGTTTTAGCAATATTTTGTAACACCATGCGCAGGCAAAATCGACAGCAACAGCAGCAGTAGTAGGGCGAGGAGCCAACTTCGCTGTACGATATCTCAACGATCGTTCGATCGTTTTACGTCCCGTAAACTCTGGTATGATCACGATATAACCCTCTTTAATCCCTGTTAATTGGTTTAAATTCTCGTGACCCAAAACTCGAGAGAAATCGAGTTGAAGTTCATCGAAAATCTGCTAAAAATAGGACACATAAGTCAGTCCCAACTCCATATTGGAAGGCAAATTTCTGCCAAGCCGTAGCGATATTTAGAAATCTAATTGAAGTCAGTCCTAGACAACCTATATGGCTCTGCAACCCAAGTTATGAAAGTCGATTTCGACGACTGTACGTTGAGAAATCGGATTACCAATTGGGTGAAAAACTTGTTTTCAAAATATTAAAAATATAGAAAATTCCTCCGGTACGACGTGCGTCCCGCCAATCCGGGCAACGTGGTCGCAAACCGAAGACATCGAAAGGTGCGTATCAGCTTTGTGGACGTGTGGGCTTTGACGGAATTCAAATTGGTTGCGTGTGCGCGACGAATTTGATACGTATCCGTCGAAATTTTACCGTATCGACTTTTGTGCAAATTTCTCAATTACTTTGTGCACGTTCGTTAAATCGAGACGAAACTTATGCCAACAGGACCGCATCATTTTTCTGATCCTGTATGCCAAGTTTGGTCCGATTCTGAGACAGTTGACCGGATCTCCGTTTTGCGGGTCCCACGATCCGACTCAACGGGCGATTTTGTGCACGGCCTGCCGGAATCCAACTTTGGACATACAGTTGGGTTCGTATCATCAAAACGGACCTGTAGACATGTAGTTTGATGATTTTAGAGACCATTGACTCTGGCAAGCTTTTCGGTGCAAAGCGGGTCCAACGGCGGACATCGTTTTGACCCAAAATTATCGTTTTGCCCCTGTGTCCAGAATTGGACTTAAGGATAGATAATTCTAGCTAATTTGACTATTCTAAAAATATTGGTAATGTCTATTTCAGCATCTGGAGACTGTTGTACGAGTTTAACTGTTGTGGCACACTGAGTGGTTTGGATTATTGGTTTCAACAGCAAAGGACCACAGGCGAGTACAGTTTATTGTCTATTTTCGATATTGATTTTCGCTATACTTCACTGTTGGCCATTGGTTATGTGGTTTTTTGTCATTTTTATATTCTGCCATATTTTATTGAGTCGGAAATGAGAAGTACCAAGGATGTGTGATCCGACCGTAGATATTGTTTATTTTCTTGCAAGTAGACCTCGTAGACATTGTTTAATTTCTGCAAGTAGACCTCGTAGACATTGTTTATTTTCTGTAAGTAGACCTCGTAGACATTGTTTATGTTCTGCAAGTAGACCTCGTAGACATTGTTTAATTTCTGCAAGTAGACCTCGTAGACATTGTTTATATTCGTACAAGTAGACCTCGTAGACCTCGCGGTGTAGTGTCCCAGACTGATCACATATCAAAGGTACTTCTAACAGTTGGAAAGGTATTTTGTTTATTTATTATTATTGATTTTTTCGTCTTTTCTCACATCTTTATCTGTTTATTTTCAACATATAATTAATGTCTAACCTCTGTTGTATAGTTATTTTTAATTATTGAAACTGCATTCAGTGAATTGTACTCGTTCCATTCTTGACTGAAAACTAATATTTTTCAGGTTAGCTGTGGCTTCACTTAGTATTGGAAGATACGGGTGTACTTGCAGACGGAAACCTAGAGATTAGCTAGATAGATAAGTTGTAATCATTTCAATATTTATAAGAGTTTATATTTTTTGGCAAATATAAAACTTGTGAATATTGTAAATTAAATTAATTTATGAATGAGCATTATTTGTGATTTTGAGCATTGTGGCTATACAGCATTCTACTGTCGACACTGCGGCGTAGGCTGGCTTGAACACGTCTCGTATCCGAAATAGCGGGTGCGGGTCGTGACATTGGACTCCATAAATATGCTATTTCCAGACTGGACTCCAACAATCTCTCCCTCCAGTCTGATGAGTGGGTGTTGACCCCATGGCTCCTCAATTGGACTCTATGCCTGTCGTCATGCGACAGAGTTCCTGTTCTCCCATGCCACTGATCTTCGATCCCCTGTGCTGCTTTGTATCTTCCTTCGTCTCCAGCTCCTCGACCGTCACGTCGACGCTAGGTGCCATGCGTAGTACCTTCTACACTACTGGGATCCTGTCGATATCAATAACACGATTAAGATCGAAGTCCCTGACGATCATTCTCATCGCAAGTCTCGGCTGTCTGTCTCCGACTTCTGTCTTCCACCGAAAAGTGTTAACGTTTCGATGAGCTTCTTCATCCTTGGCTGGCCCAACCAAGCATACGGTGCGGTCCTCCTGAGATTCGAACTCCTGAACCTGCCCACCTTCGTGTCTGAACTTGAAGCTCCCCCAAAAACATGCATCCTCGAGCAGAACATCACGCACTGTGCATGCCGTTGATGACTCACAGCTTCCCCTGAACTGTGTAAATGATGATGCTTCCGCCTCAGATTGAGTTTACTGTAAACCTTGATCTCCTTCCTGGCTTCGAACAGCTGAAATCGATGTCGCTCCGTGAAGCTTTGGCAAACCACCCATCGTCAAAACCGGATCCATAGAGCAACCCCCACCTGGAGACCGACCAGCTGTCATGGGACCGACAGACTGACCCTCAATCTTTGACGCACCACCATCCGTCGCTTTGTCTCGACGAACCGAATCCTTCATATCCCTCAAAGCACCTAGTGTAACGCCCAGTCCCAAAATACGTGGGACCAGGTATACGAATACATGCTAGCAGCACTTCACCAATGGGCCAAGCTACACAACAAGCCCATTAGCGAAATACTTAAGCTGTAAATCATGATAACACCAAAAAATACCACATAGTCCACAGGTATATATATCTAATCACATCCACAGAGTCCACAAAGAGATCAAGAATAAATAAGAAAATGTCTCAAATATCCAACAATAAAAGTAATGAAGTCTGTGCGGGTAAAACATCCCGAAACCACAAAAATAGAAAGAAAGTACTAATCAACTACAAGTCTGATAAAAAGAAAAGAAAATAATGTAGCAAGACTAAATATGATTATAACATGATCACGAAAAATCCTCTGGCACTATCTCGTCCTCCTGTGCCGGTACGCCTCCGGTCTCAGCTCCCGATCCGTAAACCTCTGGGTAGTCTTCAGCTTCGTCTAAGCCTGGGAAATAGCCAGGTCCTCAGAGGACTAGCAAGGTGCATAATATACATGCCAAGGTACAGAAATAAAAATATGAACTAAGACAATCTACTGTATCCGTCTATGTGCTATGCAAGTAAGATACTTTTCTAGAATATCAGACCCCTTCCACTAAGGCTCACTAGCACCTCAGCAGGGTATTGTCCCCAGTACCTGTGTCGTGGCACCAAGGACAATCAATTCTCGACAGTGATAATCTCTTACTCTGCTACAGAGATAAAGGTCACTAAACAACGGGCCACACGACAATAGGTCTGATATTATAGTCAAGTTCTCCCCAATCCCCATGTCTAGAATCTAGCAGTGTCAAGTCTGTACAGTCATCTCGAAAGTAAAAGCAATACTGATAAAGAAATCTAGAATGCAAACACGAGGTCAATACCACGAATAGTCATGTAAATCTCGTATCATGAATGTGTCGGTATCCTGTGGTCAATTGTGTCAATGGACACATCAGTATGAACGTAATGCCTAATGTCAAAACTCGATGTCACTATCATGACATCGGCACCCGTCTATAAACGGACACTAAGTATCAACGTCCTATGTTATGCAATGCTAAATAAAAATAACAAGACAGAAAAGAAAGATCTGCAACGATGGCAAGGCACGCTTGCCTGTATCTGCTGTCTGCGGGTAAGCCTGTCCAACTCCGGTGTCCTTGTCGATCCTTCCAAGCTCACCTATAATAATACACTATATTTAATATTTTATATCAACACACCATATATAAATTATATGAGTATCTACGCCTCCTAGTTGCCATAACGTTTTTACGACACTACATCTATTATATAAGTACATATAGGTAACAACCTCTCGTAAATACTTTACAATTATAACAAAATAATATATTTAAATTCTAAAATTTATCTATAAATATTTATATATTGCTATAATGCTATTTTCAATAGGAAAACACTTTCACAAGAGGTCTTATGTCAATGCCACATATGACTTCCTCAAATCAACCCATTAATTTACTTCCGAAACAATGATAAAATAAAAATAATAAATTCTATAAAAATATCAAAAATTAGTTAAAATAGTATTTATAATGTTAAACCCTGCACAACATAAAGTTTAATATGGATTCATGGAGTTTTGACACTTTTGGACACAAGGAAAACAGAATTTTTCGGAGTTCGGTGATACGACAAATGTCATAAATTTTTAAAAATAGCAAACGGATGCAAAACCTAACTTTCAGATATGGGTCGGAAAGTT
Organism: Iris pallida; assembly: GCA_029216955.1. Lineage (NCBI taxonomy): Eukaryota > Viridiplantae > Streptophyta > Magnoliopsida > Asparagales > Iridaceae > Iris > Iris pallida. The sequence continues at coordinate 3,757,964 of JANAVB010038218.1, forward strand.
ATCGACGTCTAGATTTTGAATAAAAATATTAAAAGGTTAGAAACTGACCTTAGATAGACGAAAAGTGACCCGCAACAGAATTCATTAGTTCTGGATACCCTGTCGTAGAATCAACGCCACGGACAAACCGTTTGGAACTAGGAGATCTGACAATCAGAAGTTGGAGTAGACATACAAAGGTTACTCATAGATTTGGTTTGAGGAGAAACAAATGAGAAAAAGTGGATGAAATATTATCTACAAGTCGACTAACCTGCTGTGACGTTTCATACTTCGATTCGACGGAATTTCGGCACAAGTAGCGCGTCGTGCACCTCTCTAACGGCCGCAAGGTTGTTCCTAAAGTTGCTAGGGTGGAAGGGGATGTTGAGAGGGACGTCCAAGTGGTGGTGGTTGGCGCAAAAATTGAGGAGAAATTATATTTTGTGAAGAAAGGGGGGTCGGCTAGGGTTTCGGGTTTGGAGTGGTGGCCGCTAGGTTGGGGGAATTTATGGAGTAGTGGTGGTTATGAGAGAGGGGGATGGTTAGGGTTTGATAGGGGGGATGGTTAGGGTTTGATAGGTATATATATATATATATATATATATATATATATATATATATATATATATATATATATATATATATATATATTTATATATATATATATATATATATAATGCATGGCTTTGGTTTGATCTAATTTGGATAGGATTTGGTTCTCCAAATCATACTATTATTAATAGGTTTCCTATTTTGGTTAGATGTTTGACCAAGCTAAATATATAAGAGAATATTGCATATGGCTGCAATTAAACCTCTAAAATTCTCTTAAATATATATATACTTGGTTTTGGTACTCCTAATTAGGCTCTAACTAGTAGGGTTGACTAGGTTAGGGTCCGAGTAGCATTACTAGTCAAATTGGACCCGAAAAATCAATTTAATGAGTCTCATGTGCCATTTGCAAATAAGTAGCACATGAGAACTCGATTAGATGGTACACCCTAGGCATGTGCATTATAGAATCAAAATGGATCAAACCTTATATTGGGTCATACCGTTTCGATCTATGTCAAGTCCAAAAATTAAATTGAAAGTTAGCTTAAAATTACGCCAACGGCTCAAATTGGCCTAAGTTGGCCCGAAATTGTGCGAAGTCAAAAGAATGTTGAAAAGTAAAATTGGATGGGACATGATATATCAAACTCAAGGTGGATGAGTCTAGAATTCAAATATGGAACTGGATTTGAGAAAACAATATTTGTTGTGCTTCCAAAATCAAAGTTACAGCAAACTACTAACATAGTCATTATTGACTTTAATAAATTAAAATATCTATATAAAATAAATAAATAAAAATAAGATCAAAAAATGAGGGGGCTTACACCTAGAAGCCCCTCCTCAGCAAGTTCTCGACGATCCACCTCATGTCGAGCACTCCTCGAGCCTCCATCCAGTGTCTGTGGCCTACCTGTACAGCTCAGCGACATGAGCCTGTACATGCTACAACACAAATCTCTCCGAGCCAACTGTTGGGAACCCTTCGCAAGCATCCAATCTTTGTCCCCAAACAGATTGCGACAGCTATCATCTGCCGGCTTCCCTACCGAAATTAAGTTGTAGCACAAAGTCGGTATATGTCGCACACCCTTGAGAACGAGCTTCTCATCGATCTCCGTTGTCAAGTGCACATTATCGATGCCTACAACTGCAGCCGTCCCCTTATCGCCCATCTTCACACGTCCAAACCTGCCACCGCGGTATGACGTGAAGATCCTCCTATGTGGAGTGGCGTGATACGACGTCCCCGTGTCCATGACCCAGTCGTCATCATGATACATGCCACAAGGTTCCTCTGCGTCGGTTGCTGCGATGATGATATCTTCCATTGCTGTGAGATCCTCCTGATCGTTCTTGCCTTTTGCCTTCTCAACTTTGAGCTTCATGCAATTCCTCTTGATATGACCCATATCGCCACAGTGATCGAAGCCCTCCTTGTAGTCCACAATCGCAAGATTCCAAGAACTCCCCATGTCCTCGTATGTGAATTGGGTCTTCCCTTTCCGTAGAAAGTCACCAGAGCGGACTCCTGCGACGATCCCACTTGCTTGCGCCGGACCTCATTCAACAAGCTACTTTTGACTGCCTTCATTGTGACAACTCCATCAGACGCAAAGTTGCTCACCGACACCACCACCATCTTCCAGCTTTCTGGCAGAGAACTCAAGAGCAGTAGGGCCTGAAGCTCATCATCAATCACCATCTTCATCGCAGACAGCTGATTGATGATACCCTGAACCTCGTTCAGATGTTGTGCCACTGGGGCATCCTTCGTGTACTTCAAGTTGACGAATTGGCGAATAAGAAATGCCTTGTTGCCAGCCTTCTTCCTTTCGTACAGCGAATGCAGCTTCTCCCATAATGCTTTTGCTGAACTCTCCATGGACACATGGTAAAACACCGAATCATCCAACCATTGGCGGATGAATCCAACAGCCTTTCGATCCAGTCGTTTCCAGTCTTCAGCAGCTTTGTTCATTGGCTTTACGTTGTCGTCCTCCAACGGACCATGTAAGTCCTTGCACCAGAGTAGATCCTCCATCCTTGGCTTCCAAATTGCCCAGTTTTCTCCTGTGAGGGTGATCATACGAGTTTTCATCTGCTCCGTAGACATGGTTGCCATAACCTCCAAAGCTCTAATACCAGATGTTAAAAATCGGATACGTCCTCCTGCGCTTCGATACCGTGTCTGAGACGTTGTCGCAGCGAAAACTTAGGCCAACCCACCTGAAATAACCAACACCCGTCTAACGGACACCAAGCACAGATAAAGACAAGTATATGGCGGTGACTACGTCACCTGGACAAATCCCAATCTATATAACTCAGATGAAATTACAAGATTGACAAAAACTAATGTTGAACCATTTGCCCTAATCAAGAAGAAAAGAAAGAGATTATAATTGAAATTGCTCACCAATCCGTAGCAATCTCCCTAACCGAAGTTGACGACCCCTCGATTAGATCTATTCTTTCTTCTGTCTTGGATGGCGAAGTCCTAAGAGCAAAGTGCAAAACTTTCTCTTAGATTTCCTATGGACGAGCACCTCGACTCTCTATTTTTTGTGCTATGCTTTGTGCCTCCACCCTCACCCCATTTATATAGGATGAGAAAAACCTATTTTAGGTCATAATAGGATTTCTTAAATAGGAAGCCCTCAAATAAGAATTCTATTATATCTAAAATAGCCCAGCACTAATTATGGACATCCAAATCAAATTAAATCAAATATTTAATCATATTTGGACTCCATAAATATGTTATTACCAAATTCAGACTGGACTCCAACAAAAAAACCTATTGAGCAATCAACATTCAAATTGTGTTAATCCCAATTCTCTTCATTTCCCCTTTAACAAATGGATGCAAAAATATATTTTAAAAAACCTCGCCATTAGAAAAGGGTAGATAAGGCACAGAGGAAATTGGGGGCTTGAATTGATGGATTGTATCTCATTTTCGGTTTGGCGCTCAAAGGGGGTGACAACGGAGTTAGTAATTTAGTCCCACATCGGATAGGAGATGGGATCATGAGACTTAGATAATTGGTTCAGGTCTTACATGAAAATTCTCTTTTAAGGCATATGGGCCCAGTCCAATGTCACATTGGATCAACCCATATTCGGGTCACATCGCGTTTCCAACATGAATTTAACCACTACTACTGTTGGTGTTTGTTTTTGCCTTTGGACTAGTGTAAAATAGTCCCACATTGGTTACACTACCAAGTGGGCATCTCAATATAATGCTTTGCATGTGTTGAGGTGTACACATGGGTGTCACCCCCATTTCCTGTATTTCGTATTATGCTCGTATTTGGATTTTTGGCACGTATTTTAATTTTTTCGACTTGCAGATTTTGGTTTCTCGTAAATGGATTTTGGATCATGGCTTGGTTTTATTTTGTGGAAGTTGGTTTGGTTTGGTTCATCATGAGTGGAACACTTTAGCCTATACTCTACCCTCAACACAACACAACCACCCTCATTATATCTCCACCAACTTTTTCTCTCTCCTCTTTACTCTTCATTTACTTCTCCATCTCCTTCTTCTTCCTTCCTCTACACAACTCCCCAACCCATAGGCAAGTGCACCTTGCCATCAAATAAGCACCACTTTTTATTTGTCCATTAGCTAGATTAGGCCATGGAGAACAACTTTAGAACTTGATATTTTGTGATTTGGAGTTTCCTTTGTTCTAGATCTAGGTTTTTACTATTTTCGGATTTACATGATTTTGATCTATTTAACTTTTATTTTTGTATGTTTTGATGCTTCCATGTGGAAGAGAATTCGATTTTACTCAAGTTAGAACTTTGAAAATCTAGATTTGGTTTTAATTTGGCTAAGTTATGAAGAATTGAAGTTTTGGGTGTTCTTGGACTTGCTCTCGGCCAGGAAGAACAGCCCTCTGCCTTGCGCTTTTTAGCGCATGGCCGATTGCGCACCCCCGGCCTGTGCTCATTAGCGCATGGCCGATTGCGTAATCACGTGGCCAGTGCTTTGCGCTGCGCTGGATTGCGCTGGCGCAAGCTAGCCATGCGCAAGCCAGCCATGCGCAAAGTAACCCCTGCGCAATCGACCATTGCGCAATCCACCCCTGCGCAATCCTCCTGTGCGCAATCCATCTCTGTGCAACCAACTCCTGTGCAGTTCACTCCTGCGCAGTCTACCTTCTGCGCAATCCGTCCATGCGCCATCTGCCCCTACGTACTTGGCACCCTGCGCAGTTGGTACCCTGCGCCATCTGCCCCTGCGCACTTGGCACCCTGCGCAGTGGTACCCTGCGCAGCTCACCCTGCGCACTTGGCACCCTGCGCAGTTGGTACCCTGCGCAGCTCACCCTGCGCACTTGGCACCCTGCGCAGTTGGTACCCTGCGCAGCTCACCCTGCGCACTTGGCATCCTGCGCAGTACATACCCTGCACAACCTACTTGTCTATGATGAATTTGTTATTTCTTGATCTTGGCTCTTCTAGAGTCCTATTTATATTAGTATTTTATTAGATATTTTACGCCCATTTTATATCCTTACGCCTTTTGTCATGAACTTGATTTTACTTAATATGTTTGGAATGTCTATTGTACATGGCATGGTATGACAAGGAACTAGCATAACATGACAGTGACCCGTAGTGGTGCACTCCTGACATGACCAACTTGACTTGATAGTGGCCCGTGGCGGCGCACTCCTGACTTGACTTGATAACCTGACTTGACTTGCCTTGACACCGTGGGTGTTCCTGTTTGCTTGCTTGTACAATCCACTTGTCTTGTCTTGCATCATGTCTAGGACGTGACTTCCTGGGTACCACGGCCAGGGACTCGCGCTAAATTGGATTAGGCTAATTATTAGATCAAACTAGAACATGAAGAATCCCCAGTCACAGGCAATCTCGTTATCTGGGCGCTTTAATGGACTTGTAGCTTGCCGACGAGTAGAGCACATTTCCAGCACACTGTCATGTGTTGCACCCTCTAAGTCACCTAAGGGTACATTTGTCTCCCGGGCGATGTACCCAACTATAACTCTCAACCCGCGGAAGGATAACTGGATGGTCTGCAGGGCTTGGGACTGGGAGTTTCTCACTTGCATCTTGTTAGTAATTAGGCTTGTGATAACCCTAGTTAGTTAAAGTAGTAAGCCGTAGTACTTGCTTGGCCGATTGTGAATGGATGGTGTCCAGCCTTGTCTAAGTCTTGTCTAGCTCCAGTACCTGCTATCTCCTGAGCATGTTTGTTTTACTTATCTTAACGATAAGTGAGTAGAGACAGTGAGCTATTCAGGCGAAGGGGTACAATCCCGATCCTTGTTTGGTTTAAGGATTGTAACCTGGCTCCCGGAATGGTTCCACGTCCCTAGTCGTTTATCGCCCTGTGTACTCTACTACTTGTACTTTCTTTTATTCTTTATGTTCTGATATGCTGGCTTTTGTTCTTATTTGTGGCCTCCTTTGTGGCACTTGCTCTTTCTGGGGTTGACCCAGCTGGTTTTGTGTGGCCAGATTTCGGAGCAGCTCCCGAGGATCTACCGAGCTTCCAGCCCAATGGTGACAACTAGACGGAACCCGGGCCAAGAGTGGGTTTTCCTTTTTGTTTCACCCACTTATATGTAAATTTATTCTTTTGAGGCGTTTAGCCGACGAGCACCTGTTAGCTCGATGCACATTTACTTACTGTCTACCTACGGGCTGTAAACATGATTAACAAATCCTAGGGTTGATCATGTATGACTGAACTCTTGCTAGTCCTATCATTTTGTACGACTAGCTTCATGATCATCCAATATGTAATATTTGGGACGCCTTATATATATATATTTGATGCTCTAACATCTTGTAACTCTGTTAATTGCTTGAGATTGAGACAATAGGCTTGACCTTAAGAGACTGCTGGCTTGTAGTAAACCCTCATATCTAGACAGCCGTGACCGTATAGTTGAGATGTATTATATTTCAATATACGTAGCTGGCTATGTCTGCCCCCGCTCTCCAGTATTCTGGTTCTGGGGCGTGACAATGGGGGTGTTGTAGGACACATGTGGGTGCCATGTGGGGGTTTTTCCTAAAAGGAAAAAGGATTAACTCCAACAAGGAAGCATGTTATTTTTTGTCGTTCGATCTCGGACTCGGACACGGGCTCCAGGATGCTTCGTGTATGGACGGACGTAAAGGGAGGGGGTGTCACACCCCGCTCCCGTAGGAGCGATCGTCCTCGCTAAGGCATGATGACGTACGAGCCTAGATTGCGTCCGTGTAAGGCAATTTTATAACGGTCGATTACAGCAGCTGCGACGGGATCGTCGCACAGAAGTCCCAAGCAGAAACATTGAACATACATTTCATAACGGCCGATTACAGCGGCTGCGACGGGGTCGTCGCACAGAAATTCCAAGCAGAAACATTGAACATGCAGCAAAAATTTAGAAGCAAAATACAAATTATTCAAAAGTGCTCTTTATTGATATTGAACAATAAGATTACAATGGGGCGCAAAGCCATGATTACAAGTCTCTCAAGCTCACTTTTCTCTCATTTTACAAGTCACTATGCTCTCTCTCTCATCTCTCGATACAATGCTTGAGCCAGCGGATGCTTCGGAAGGTAATGTCCACACATTATGTCCCGTATAAGTCTTAACTCTACGCGGCTGCACACTTCGAATCGCCAAGGAATTCTGTGCCTCGACGCATCCAAGCGAGCTCCGTGCCACGAGCTTCTACCTGTGCCTGTACATGAAACTGTGTGGGTGTCAGTACTCAACTGTACTGGTGGAGTGAGCTCCTCGCCCACCCATACAAAATCGACACGTTCATTTACTTTGTGCAGCTTAATCCCTTTTTTATTGTCTTTCTAGTCTTGCCTTAGGATCAACTTTAGGACAAGTACATCTTGGCCTATACTTGGCAACGCAATGACAGGATCGTGCTATACTCTATTCATAACTTCAATGTATTCGAGGCAGTGCCTCGCCGAGCATAAACTTATGCAACTCGATCGTGCCAAGACTTTCAATTTCCTCTATGTGACTCTAGACCATTCTCGTGCCAACGACGTCAAGGGGACGACTCGTAACTGGTCGTGCCAATGGACTTGATCGTGCCTTAAGACCGAGGCCGTGCCTCCCAAGTATCAACCAGACTTAATCAACTTGCCTTACGGCCCTTCCTGACTTAACTCGAGATGAGGCCACATTCATGCCGAAGCACGTATCCTTGCTATAGCCAACTCTTAGGCTCTAGAATGGTGTTACAACCGTGCACACCCTAACCCGTGCCGATTCAAGGTTAGCGCTTGCTATAAGCGTAATTTGTTAACACAACTCGTAACTTGCTAGTACTCGACGTAAACCAAAGGCATACACGCGGATAGCCGCTCTTATGCCGATACATCTATATGAGTGGTCATTAGCAATGTCAAGCTATCGTGGATCTTTGCATACGGTGACCATTCGCGTGGCGAGGTACGAGCTCCCATCGAACGATCCGCAGCCTATATTGTAACGGTTCACTTCAATCGAGTCATACCGTCGATGAAGGCCGTACAATATCTGTAATTCCTCCTAGGCCGACACGAACCCGACGCCCCGGGATCGTTCGAGGAATTTACCCTTGCGCGCAAGTTGTCCAATGACCATGCAAGACTCAACTCGATCTATCAAGTCCTTCCTTAATCAGGACCATGCTTTCCATCTTTCTATCGAGACTCCCAAGTAGCGGGACCGATCTCGCGTGATTCCTTATCGAGACTCCCAAGTAGCGGGACCGATCTCGTGAACTAGACTTATCAAGACTCCCAAGTAGCGGGACCGATCTCGTGTGCTTCCTTATCGAGACTTATTGAGACTCCCAAGTAGCGGGACCGATCTCGTGAACGAGATTTATCGAGACTCCCAAGTAGCGGGACCGATCTCGACGACAACCAGTCGCGTGGACTTCCTTTGTCCGTGGCATGCTTTTTACTAAACCCACCATGGCTCGTGCCTTAGACAGACCTTGTTCTCTAGGCGACGCTATCGCTCAAGTCATATACTTTATATGACGAGCCTTGTTCTCGTGGGACTATGTAACTTGACAACCGCAGGCAACAGGGGATAGTGCTTGCTATGACTTCGATAGCCCCGCAAAACTCTCGTCTAACTTATTCGAGCAACAACTTGATGAGCAAAGGCTACGCCCAGCTTTGCATCGAGAGAACGTGCCATGCACATGCTCGACTTGATCAACCAAGCCCTTTAGGCGCCTAGACTTAAGCCACATGTCGTGCGACACGACTTAAACCACGGGACAGGCGAAGGCTATGTCAAGCCTTGGACGACGGGACCGTACATGCTTTATTAAGCATTTGTGCGGGCGACGCCTATGACTTAGGCTAATTCCAGCATTGTGGCAACTTAACAACTTAGGCCAACTTCCTTCTCCCAAACCACGGGATGAAGGACTGAGTGTCATTTTGAAAGCACGTTGAGCAGACTTCTAAGCAGACCGTGGGACCTTTTTCTATGTTCTAACACCTTCCGACCCATCGGGATTATTTTCTTAGCTATGTGGATGCATCTCTTTTATTATCAAGCCTAACTTGTGCAAGTTAAAAACATAAGATTTATTATGTGAAGGCTAAGATGAGACAAGTTCACCGAAACTACCCCACCTGAGCGAGGAGTCGTCTCGACCGAGCGAGTCTTCGAGCAGCCGTTGCAAGGCTAAGTTCGAACGCATTCGGCGTTTCGATTCCTCCGATTGACTGAGCGGGACGGGGCACTACAGGGGGGTAGGCGTAGACTGGCACACGACTAAGCTGATTGCGGGATTATCTAAAATATCATACTATATTTTTGAGTATTGGTATTTTAGTCATACGTCGGATAGAAGAAGAAGTGAAGTCTCACTCAACTCTATATATAGAGCTCTTCGGCCTCCTTTAGAAGATGCACCAAATAAGAAAGGAAAGGGAGCCCATTGAGTTCAGGGAGCCCGTTCGAGTCACAAAAAGTTGACCGGCGAGCGTTCCAGAAGTTCTTTTGTTCAAACTTGTTGGTTCCTTGGAACAAATCGCAGTTGGGCGAATCTCGCTTTGAGCAACAGTGATCTTCATCAACCCAGCAAAGTTGCATCTTCATCTTCCTCCGTCTTCTTCTAGGAGACTACAGGATCTTTAGAGAAGCAAATTCTTTTGCTCTGAATTCTATAAAGTTCCTCATATACAGAGTGTGTGAGCAAATTCGTTTGCAAAATCACTCTGTCTACTGACGTTCTTCAATCTAAGATCTATTTCGGAAATAACAACTACTACCACCACCACCATCATAGGAAAAAATTCATGATATTTTCTTGCAGATTTGGCTTTATTCCATGATCACTCACAATGTGGAGATGGACCCCCATTCTCTTCATCCCTCCTTCCAACAAATGGCTGCAACGGAGATGCCTCGCCATTGAATGAGAAAATCCCAGCCAAATCATCATCACCAAAAAAAAAATCTTTTTTGAGGCAAAGAATGGGATGAACGAGATCCCATACAAATTGTATTCATGGTAAAGCAATATATTATAGAAAGTAGAACCATCCATCATCATAGCCTCGAAGCACAGCAGAAGCACAGGATCAGATTCAACCTTAACCTTGGTACATTACCACGAGCAACGATCTCAAGCTCCTCCCCCCACCCTCCTAAAAGAATGGCTTCCTCGCCATTGGTGGAGGAAGAAATTGGGGGTTAGGGCTAGGGACCAAATTAAAAAGCAAAAATTATAAATGCACTTCAATTCTTACTCACGACTAACCCAATTTTTTTTTAATTTACAAATTTGTCACTTGAAAAATTATTCATGACTAGCTCAAATGTTGGTATATAAGTTACGTTTATGTTATGTTATTTTATTTTATTTTTCTTTTCTTCTTCTTCTCACTTCTCTTCCAAAACCTAAAAACTTTATCTTCCAAATCTCAACACCCAATCAAATCCATTTTACGGTTTCGAACTTTGAAAATTCGTCCGTATTCGCGACGGGGATGATGATAGGCCGTCAAAAATATTGACAGTCATATCAATTGGAAAGAGTTTCTTTTGACATACCTACATAAAACATTGAACATCATATTTCTTTAGTTGTGGCGAAATTTTTGCTGGTTCTTCTAATTAGAAGGACTGTCAAAAAATTTGACAGTCCTACATAAAACATTGAACATATTTTTTTAGGACTGTCAAAAAATCTGACAGTCCTTCCAATTGGTAGGACCGTCAAAAAAATTGACAGTCCTAAAGGAAACTTGTTGTAACAGTACAGAATGGTAACATTGCGCAACTTCTTAAATATTGCAATAGTGCGCAAATTCTTAAATATTTCACGTAATTAGAAGGGTTTTTTTTTTTATATAATCATTAAGTTATCTTTATAAATATTTTTAAATCTACTTTAGAGATAAATAAATTATCTACTCGGTTTAAAAAAAACTCAAAATTTTAAATCTATTTTAGAGATAAGTCTCTTAGTTTTGTTCATTTCAAATAGACATTCATCTATATACGATCTATAATTCTATTTTAGATATAAGTCTCAATTTTAAATCTATGTTAGAGAAAAGTCGCCCAATTTTGTTTATTTCAAAAGAAATAAACATTCATCTATATGAGGTCTATAAATCTATTTTAGAAATAAGTCTCTCAATTTTATAAGTATCTCAATTTTGTTCATTTTAAAATAAACATTCATCTATATACGGTCTATAAATCTATTTTAGAAATAACTCCTAACCATTTCCAGAACTGTTAAAAAATTTGACATTCCTAACACAATTCCAGGTCTGTCAAATTTTTTGACAGTCCTAACCATTCCCAGTATAGTATCATATATGATATGCAAAAAATATAAGTTAAAGAATATGATACACAACAATATCATATATGATAAGCAACAGTAACATAACATAATATTAGACCGACAATAACACAAATAAAAATCTAATAACATCATCAAATGTCAAATAAAATATCATATTAGATTCACTAGTTGAGGTTTTAAGATGCATAATCATAAAGTTTATAACAGATCGTGCAAGCTTACAATAGATTCTTTTTTTTTTTGTACCCTGAAGTACTATAGGTCTTTCTATTGATCTTGCAAGCTCCAGATTTTTAGAGTCTCTACACTTCCTAGCTTGTGGACTGTCAAAACTTTTGACAAACCTACCAATTGGAAGAACTGTCAAAACTTTGACAGTCTTAAATAAAACATGTTGTTTTGTAACATGTTTTATTTAGGACTTTTTTTCACAGTCCTACTTGGTAGCACAATTTGGTAATGGTGCAACTCGGCACAATTTGGTAATGGTGCAACCCAGCCCAAAAAAGAGTCCATCAGTTACCCAAAAATAGTAAATAGGATGACTTATTCAGTTCAGTTCGATGGTGATAGCAAGAGTTGAGGAATGCTTAGGTATGGGGAGAGGATATGCGTAATTTCTGTTTTAAAGGATAATACCAGATTTTGGGCAAGACCGTCGAAGGACCTGCACCTTCCGCACTTCAGCCTCAAAGTGAGTTGCAGGAACTCAGAAGGTCGTTTTCCAGGTTCAAAAGATGCTGATCCTGGGGGGTGAAGGAGACTTGAAAATCAACTAGTCCCTACTCAAAGGGCACATGTTGCGAACAAATGATCCAAAAATCAAATCTAGTAGTCTTATCCTTTTTTTCGATCAATGCCATGTGACAACATGAGAAGCAAAGTATTCATCATCAATTACTTTCAACCTCAAGCAGATGAATAAGCACAATTCAGAAAATGAAATGTTTCTTTAATCACAAAGACTTAAATCTCCACACATTCTACGCAGAATAAGAGAGCATAGTCTACAAGCTTGGCTGGATACATATCACCAGATTATCGTTATAGGCATTTAGCTAACAAACATCAGTAAACCTTTTTACAGGTTTCACAATATTGTCCTCACTTACAAATTATAACATAAAAGTTCAGAGTGAAATATATGAGCACGCTGACAAAACTTCAGTGGCTAATCTCTTACTAGCTTCTCCTCCCTTGGCTATATATACGAGCAAGCCGACGAAACTTCAGTGTGGCTAATCTCTTACTAGCTTCTCCTCCCTTGGCTATATATACGAGCAAGCTGACGAAACTTCAGTGTGGCTAATCTCTTACTAGCTTCTCCTCCCTTGGCTATCCACTGGCAAGTACTATATATTTGGTCCTGCAGCCAATTCTTGGGGTCATTGCAACAAAAAGGCAAGCGGTTAATATTTTAAATTTATATTAGTACAAGAACTAAAAACTCATTCTATGTACAATGATCAATAGACAACAACAAATTAATCTGAGTAAGGATTTTGTTTTTGGAACTACGAGCAAATAATGGAACAGTCAAAGGAGAGCAATATCAGTACATGTTATAACACAGGCCTCTAGTCTCTTAGACCATCTCCAATGGGGGTTTCTATCTTCCCTATTTCTATGGAAGAAATCCATTTTAGAAAAAAACTTCTCCCAATGGTGATTTCTATCACCATTTCTATCCTAGGTGTCAATGATGTAGGTTGAAAACTTTCTAGGAGGGTTTCTACATGTAGAAACTCTCATAGAAATGTTCCTCTCTCATGACAATTATTATTGGGCCCCACCCCATTAAATTGGTCATTTTACTATGTGACACATAGGATAGAAATGGAGAACCATTGGAGAGTATTTTTGTACGTCTACAATTTCTATGTAGAAACTCTTCCAACTAGGATAGAAATCTCCTTAAAGTACAATGCCAAGTAGGATAAGAACTCAATATTAGAAATCACCATTGGAGATGGTCTTATGGGGGTTTCTATCTCCCTCATATTTCTATGGTAGAAACCCACTTTAGAAGAAAAAAAATCTACCAATGGAGATTTCTATAACAATTTCTATCCAATGTGGCGGTGATGTAGGATGAAGAGTTTCTATGAGGGTTTCTACATGTAGAATCTCTCATAGAGATTCTCCATCTTTCGTACCAATTAATATTGGGCCCCACATCATTAAATTGATTTTCATTTGTTGCCACGTAGGATAGAAATGGAGAACATTGGAGAGTTTTTTGTGTGCAATTTTATATAGAAACTCCAACTAGGATAGAAATTTCTATAAAGTGCAATGACAAGTAGGATAGAAAAGGTTCACAGTATTGGTATCGGAATCGGTATCGGACTATTCCTATAAGCATTGGTATCGGCGATAAATTATTTACATTTAGGGGGTGTTTGGTACGCGGTATTTTTTTTTTTAATTCCCGGAAAAATTTAAGATGGGAATCTATTACCACGTTTGTTTGGCTTATAAAAAATTTATTCCTGGAAATTATAAATACCCGGGTAAATAGTTTACCCACAAAACATGGAAATTCTATCCCTTGAGAATAGGTGGGTATTTTTTTTTTGTCCGGGCAAAAAAAATGTCTAAATTTTTTTTCTTCTTTTTTGATCAATTTTGATTAGTTTTGAACATTTTTTCTTTTTTTTTTGTCGTTTTTATCGCTTTTTTGTCATTTTTACCAATTTTTGTCGTTTTAAGCAATTTTTGTCGTTTTTACCCATTTTTGGTCGTTTTAAGCGATTTTTGTCGTTTTTACCCATTGTCTTTTTTACCCATTTTATCTTTTTTTTCACTTTTGATTATTTTTTGTCATTTTTACCAATTTTTTGTCGTTTTAAAGCAATTTTTGTCGTTTTTTACCCATTTTATCTTTTTTGTCACTTTTTGATTATTTTTTGTCGTTTTTATCGCTTTTTTTGTCATTTTTACCAATTTTTTGTCGTTTTAAGCGATTTTTTGTCGTTTTTACCAATTTTATCTTTTTTGTTTTTACCCAATTTTTGTCCTTTTTGTCACTTTTTGTCAATTTAAGCAATTTTTGTCGGTTTTTTAGCTTTTTTTTTGTTGTTTTTATACCGATTTTTTTGTCGCTTTTTTGTCATTTTTACTGATTTCATGGCATTTTTTATGTTTTAACCGATTTTTTTTGTTGTTTTTAACCTTTTTTTGTCGTTTTCGTCGCTTTTTGGTATTTTTATCGTTTTAACCGATTTTTTGCCCTTTTTTGCCAATTTTTTTGTCGTTTTAAGCAATTTTGTCGTTTTTACCCATTTTTTGTCGTTTTTAAGCGATTTTTTGTCGTTTTTACCCATTGTCTTTTTTACCCATTTTATCTTTTTTTCACTTTTTGATTATTTTTTGTCATTTTTACCAATTTTTTGTCGTTTTAAGCAATTTTTTGTCGTTTTTACCCATTTTATCTTTTGTCACTTTTGATTATTTTTGTCGTTTTTATCGCTTTTTGTCATTTTTACCAATTTTTTGTCGTTTTAAGCGATTTTTTTGTCGTTTTTACCCATTTTATCTTTTTGTTTTTACCCAATTTTTGTCCTTTTTGTCACTTTTTGTCAATTTAAGCAATTTTTGTCGTTTTTTAGCTTTTTTTTTGTTGTTTTTACCGATTTTTTTGTCGCTTTTTTGTCATTTTTACTGATTTCATGGCATTTTTTTATCGTTTTACCGATTTTTTTTTTTGTTGTTTTTAACCTTTTTTGTCGTTTTCGTCGCTTTTTGGTTATTTTTATCGTTTTAACCGATTTTTTGCCCTTTTTGTCGTTTTTATCGATTATTCGTTTTTGTCGTTTTTTTTGTTATTTTGTCGTTTTAACGATCTTTGTTGTTTTTAACCAATTTTTTGTCGTTTTAACCGAATTTTGTCATTTTTGTCGTTTTACAGATTATTTAAACCGATTTTTTTTGTTTTTTGTCATTTTTTCCGCATTTTGGTTTGTCTTTTTACCAATTTTATGTCGTTTTTTGTTATTTTTGTCGTTTTTACCCTTTTTTTGTTATCTTTTGTCGTTTATACATTTTTTTCGCTTTTTGGTTATTTTTGTCGTTTTAAGCGATTTTTTGTCGTTTTTCCTCATTTTTGTCGTTTTTTGTTATTTTGTCGTTTTTACCATTTTTTTTCGTTTTTACCGATTTTTTGTCGTTTTTACCGGTTTTTTATATTTGTTCATTTTTTTCGTTATTATTATTTTTTATTTTTTTCGGGAATATTTATATTGTCACCAAACATGGGAATGTAATTTTCCAGGGAATTTAATTCCTTGGAATTTGATTCCGGGAATATATAATTTCCGGCTATATAATATTCCGCATACCAAACGCCCCCTTAAAAACATATATTTTATACATTTAGGCATAATTTTAAGTATTTTCAGTGTTATTTCTTAATAGTTTTAAAATTAAATGAAATAGTAGTCACCCTTACCGATTGGTTTACATACAATAGATTGATTTTCTTCTTTTACATGCTTTTACAACCTTATTATGCTTTAAACCCTTGCCGATTTGTCTTTTTCGTTTAATTTTCTTTGTCAAATTAACCGCAAAAGAGACCTCCAATGTCGGTATCGGTCGGTATCGGATCAGGACATGCCAAACCGTATCGGTATCGGCTATATCGAATCGGTATCGGCCGATACTTTAAACCATGAATTAGAAACCCAATTTTCGGAATCTCCATTGGAGATGGCCTTATATGTATATAGGAGAAAACCAGTGCTAACTTTACTGCAAAAGTGTTAAAAGTCCTTACCATGACACCAAAAATCCGTACTGTTTGACGTGAGATTTCTATATTAATATCACTCGAACACTCCCCCGCAGTCCAAAGACCCATTTTATGGGTCGAGACTTGAGGGCTGGATTTACGAAAGCAATACAACTTTCTATGAAATGTGCACAAGAGAGATTGAACCTAGATTGCAATACCATGTTAAAGTCCCTGGCACAACACCACAAATTCAGAGTTTTGAGGGTAGTGTGTTAAAACATTTATGAACTCCAACAGAAATATGAAAAAGTAAAAAAGAAGAAACCTACGTGTATCACATTCAAAATTTTGAATCCTGTCATTTGAATGTCCTTTTCCTACTGCAATTTTCTTAAGAACAAAGAAAAGAGAAAATCGTCATGCAACAAATTCAAAAACAATTGCAAAGCATTAAAAAAAGACTAGTTATTTTAAAGTACGCTTCTACATCAATGTTATATTATTTAATAGGGTAAATTACAGAATATCTATCGTCTAATTTCTTCACAAACCATTACTTCACAGGTAGGGGTATAAAAGGACCATTATACTTTTAAAATCATATAAAAATAATATTAATAAAAATAACAACAACAACAATAAATGCTAATTGCCCCTAATGCATCCTACACCTTTAATGTAGCCGCCACAAGAGAAGGGGGCAGAGGAAAGAGGTTGTGCAGGGGCCGAGCAGTGGGTTGGGGTTAGAAGAGGGGCAGACATGGTTGGGTACAACCACTGCCCGCCATGATTGTGTCCCCCTTCTTCCCTATCCTCTTCAATTCACAACCCCCGCCGTCCATGGCAGCCCTCTTCCCCAACCTCTCCTCTGATCCACACTTGGTCACAATGGGCAGTCATGGCTGCCCTTCTTCCCTCTCTTCTGTTCACACCCTCCATCAGGGACGGCCCTGGCCCAAAGGCAGGCTCAGCGACGGCTCAGCGCCCAAAAGACTAAAGGGACACCAACATAGGTGTATCTATAATAGAACAAGGATGTATTATGTGTTGGGAACGCGGTGTGGTCCGAACCGGAGTTGGCCCATGAGGTGCGATATTGAATTGGGCCCATATGCCTTAAAAGAGAATTCACATGTAAGGCCTGAACCAATTCCAATTATCTACACCTCATGATCCCAACTCCTACCCGATGCGGGGCTAAATTACCAACACCATTGTCACCCCCTTTGAGGGCTCACCGGAAACGAGATACAATCCAACAACATCCACGTTAGCTCATTTCCGCTAGCCGAATAACCTTAGCACCTGTGCTACATTTGTCCGTTCCCGCTAGCCGAACAACCTTAGCACCCTTGCTAATTTTTTGTTCGTTTCCCGCGAGCTGAACAACCTTAGCACTCCTGCTACCTTTTATTCGTTTCCACCAGCCGAACACCCAGGAGATCCAATATATTGTCATTTCGATCCGTTCGATTACATAACCAAACCGACACGTTCATCCACACCACCATTGTGTGCCAACCACAACGTCTTGCTCCACCTTGGACGCGTCAAACCCACGTTTGAAGCCAATCCGTGTAGTTGCATATGCTCCTAACTCCACCTTGAGAAGAGAGCTCGTGCATCCGTGTATATGCATGAACGTTCGACACCATCTGTCTCGAACCAATTAGAGCCTCCCAAACTAGCCCTATAACCATGAGCTCTGATACAACTTGTTGGGAACGCGGTGTGGCACGAACCGGAGTTGGCCCATGAGGTACGATATTAAATTGGGCCCATATGCCTTAAAAGAGAATTCTCATGTAAGGCCGGCCAATTCTAATTATCTACACCTCATGATCCCACCTCCTACCCAATGTGGAACTAATATACCAACACCATTGTCACCCCCTTTGAGCGCTCAACCGAAAACGAGATACAATCCAACACTATGGGCCACCCTTAACTCAAAAGAGTTGTGGTATAGTGGTTATCATGTTAGACTTGCGTATTGAAGTCCTTGATTCAAATATTGGTGGCAACAATTTTTTTTGTTATATTTAGTTTATTTTAGTTAGTTTTTTTTTCACATCATGTATGGGGGCCTATTTCGGGAATTCGTCTCAGCCCCTATGAGCTCAGGGTCGGCCCTGCCCTCCACCCCATCAACTATAGTAAACCCTTTCCGGTATTGTTGTCACCCAAACCCCTCCTCTAGTGCAGGCCAGATGGGGTAAGGGGGAATTTTCAAAATGTTTTTTTTTTTTTTACTTTGGGTCATTTCAATAGTTTTTAAACAATTTTAATGTTAGAAAAAAAATTAAATTAAGATGAGCTATAGTAGTCTTTCTTCACCATGAACTAACGGCTTTTTGAAGAATTTCGACGGCATAGACTATCTATGTAAAGAAACCGACATCAGGAGGTAAACCTTTAAATATGGCCTACATTAGGGGGTTTTTTTCCTGTAGTTTACCCTATTTAATACTCATCATCAGGGTCCTGGTAACAAAAACCATACAAGAATATTCATATATTGTCATACCACTAAGCATTTACCAATAGATGCATTAGTCAAAACCAGCATAGGCCAAGACCTGAATTAATGCCAAGAAAAGGGATACAGTATTTGCTAATTTAGCCAGCACCAATATATGTATATATAGTCTGTTTGTGTAACTTTTGTTTTGATGACAATTTATTGGAACAAAAATGAAAATGTAATCACGAAACTAACTTGGTATAAAACTTGAATACATCACAAGGTAATCATAATTCACAAGAATTGCACATAATAAGCACATGAAATAAATATATGGCTACCTTTTATTTTGAACATCCTAGTATTCCTCTCAGCAAGGATCCTTCTAATATAGCAGGAAGTTTCAGTCATCATTGATCTAGACACATATCGCCACTAAGAAGATAAAAGATAACAAAATAACTCAGCTCGACCGCGTAAGCAAGTTGCCACTAATAACATGCGACTATTCAAATTGATTTTCAAATCTCTTAATAAGATTAAAACACTATTGCACGTAGCATCATCTTACCATTTCAAACAGTCCAGCAATGTGCTTCCCAAACTAGATTCTATACAGCTTACAGAAGGAGATAAGTACATAATAAGAAAAGCAAGGAATAAAGAACGAATGCAATAACAAAATGATGTGAAGAGAAAGAACAAGAAACAAAAAAGGGAAAGAGGAAGAAGCTGTGATTCACCTTTCATCCATCGTGAGATGATCTCATGAAAACCTCTTCTCTGGCCCTCTCTTTCCCCCACTAACAAATGACTGCATTGGCTGCGTGCGTCTCTATCGTCTCAGAGGTAGGTAAGGTGGAGAAGAAATTAGGGCCGGTATCGAAAAACACTTTCAGACAAAACAAAGAAGAGAGCTGCTACGTTGCCCGCCCCAAGGGCATGAACATGCTGGCCCGTGGCCACGTGGCAGCCAGCCATTAGCTCCCTGGCCTGAGGTGGGCCAAAGCTAGCAGGGGGGAGCCAGTGGCTGGCTGCCACGTCGCTGCGGGCCAGCACGATCACTCCCATGGGGCAGGCCAAATATGTTTTTCCAACAAAGAACTACGTAACTCCATTTTGAAACTGCCAAAACCAACACTCACAAGAAGGGTCGAAACCAACTTAGATATATATTCTATCTATAATATAATGCCAAAAGTTAGGCTCCATGTTCTTCCTAAGTAGTCTTCCTAAGTTAATTAAAAGAAGGTTAAAATTCGTGTGCATGTATGCTAGTAATATATATAACAACAAAAGCAAAAGAAGAAAATTTGAAGAGGAGGCACAGATTCACCTTTGATCCATCATATTCTGGAAATTCAATCCGTTTTCTCCTTCCTTCCACCAAGGGCTGCAGTGGAACTGCCTTGCCATCAGAAGAGGGAAGAAGTCAAGGGCGTGGTTTATGGTTAATCTATCTTAGATACGCCCTTTATCATAATTGCCTCTTCACCAAATTTGACTCACTCATACATACACACATTGCGAAAATTATAGCTCAGGGGATAGAATGAAATTGTCTCGACCTGAGCTCTTGGATACCACTACAAGGCCCATGTAAAGAGCCGAAACCAAATTTGATACTGATATTGTGAACCTTGACACAAACTCAGAGAGGGAGAGCGATATATATATATATATATATATATATATATATATATATATATATATATAACACAAAAGAAAAAGAAGAGGAAGTGGAAGAAGAGGCTCAGATTCGCCTTTGATCCATCATATTCTGGAAATTCAATCCGCTTTCTCCTTCCTTTCACCAAAGGCTGCAGTGGAACTGCCTCGCCATTGGAAGAGGGAAGAAGTCAAGGGAATGGTTTATCCCTTATCTGAGATACACCTCTTTATCATCATCGCCTCTTCACCAATATTGGCTCACTCACACATACACACGCACATTGGGAAAATTATAGGCCACAGGGGATAGAAAAGAAATGTCTCGACCTAAGCTCTTGGATGCCACTACAAGGCCCATGTAAAGATCTGTAACCAACTTCGATATTGATATTGTTAACCTTGACACAAACTCAGAGAGGGAGAGTCACATATATATATAAGTATTGGATATCCCCAATCTGTAAGGTCTCTTTCTGCTGCCTATTCGAGACAAGCAGCTACATCTCCATCTCCATGGTCAGTCACTGCACCTCTTTCTGTTGCTCTTCCTGCTGGATTTGTTTGCATTGCAGGGTCCCGGGCTTCTATATCCCCACTTTCAAAGAGGGAAAGTGGCTACGCAAGACCCGAAGCCTATTGAGAGACGAAGCTAGTGAGCCTTGATATATATATATATATATATATATATATATATATATATATATTCAACAACAAAAGCAAAAGAAGAAAAGTGGAAGAAGAGGCTCAGATTCACATTTGATCCATCATATTCTGGAAATTCAATCCGTTTTCTCCTTCCTTCACCGAAGGGCTGCAGTGGAACTGCCTCGCCATTGGAAGAGGGAAGAAGTCAAGGGCATGGTTTATCCCTATCTGCGATACGCCTCTTTATCATCATCACCTCTTCACCAATGTTCACTCACACATACACGCACGCACATTGGGAAAATTTTAGGCCACAGGGGATAGAATAAAATTGTCTCGAACTAAGCTCTTGGATGCCACTTCAAGGCCCATGTGAAGAGCCGAAACCAGCTTTGATACTGATATTGTGAACCCTTAACACAAACTCAGAGAGGAGAGCGATATATATATATATATATATATATATATATATGCCACGGCGAGGCACCCGGCACGGAAGGTGCGAATTCGAGCCCCCTTGGAGGCATGCCTCCAAGCACCATTAAGAAGTGGACACCAAAATATATATATATATATATATATATATATATATATATATATATATATATATTCAACAACAAAAGCAAAAGAATAAAAGTGGAAGAAGAGGCCCAGATTCGCCTTTGATCCATCATATTCTGGAAATTCAGTCAATTTTCTCCTTCCTTCCACCGAAGGGCTGCAGTGGAACTGCCGCGCAATCGGAAGAGATCAAGGGCATGGTTTATGGTTTATCCCTTATCTGAGATACGCCTCTTTCTCATCATCGCCTCTTCACCAATGTTGGCTCACTCACACACACACATAGGGATATGATCCCCAATCTCTTCATCTTCCCTCTAACGAACAGCTGCAAGAAAAATAAAATATGCCTCGCCATCCATGGTTTTAAGTGTTACAGGACAAGGATCTTTTTAGTATTACACAGGACATGGCCCTTAACAGAGCCAAATGGAAGAAGAGGATTCAAACAGCCGACACCCCAGAAATATGGGATAAAGGCTTTGTTGTTGTTGTTGTCATCGGAAGAGGAAGTTTGGGGGGCTCGAATTTAACCACCACAACCACTATCGTCATCATAACAAGGAACAGTTCACGATATTTAGTTGCAAAATAAGCGAGAAGACGCTCAGATTCGACTTTGATCCATCATCACCCACAATGGACATGGAAGCCCCCACTCTTCATCCCTCCTCCTGACAAGTGGCTGCAACCAAGATGCCTCGCCATCAGGAGGAGGAAATCCCAGCCAAATTAGAGCCAATTAGTGATTCAGCTCAAATTAGAGATAAAAACAAACACCCCCACCAAGATTCAGTTATAATTCGTCACGAAGAAATAAACTCCGCTCTCTTCCCGCCTTGGTAAAAGAATGGCTGCAGTGGCTTCCCCGCCATTCGTGGAGAAAGGAATTAGGGTTAGGGTTTGGGACCACTCGGTCTGAACTAGCACAATGAATTCAAACCATCATCATCATCACCACCACCATAGCCTAAAAGCAGCAGATGGAGATAGTCACATTGTGGAGACGGCGACAATGGTGATGATCCCCATGCCCTCTATCTCCTTCCTCCCAAACGAATGGCTGCAACGGAGTTGCCTCGCCATTGGTGTAGATTGGGGGAAGAATAGATGGAGAATTAGAATCAATTCGACTACAAAAACTCAAAATAATAACTCATGAGTTACTCTAGGATGGTATTAAGTTATGTAATATTAAAGTTTAGGGTATCAAGTTGAAAATTGTGAATAGTTGAGGGTATCAAGTCGAAATTAAGCCTTTTTTTGAATTAAGAAATGGCTGCAACCGAGCTGCCTCGCCATCAGGAGGAAATCCTAGCCAAATCATCATCTTAATTTCCCCAAATTGCATTAGCAGTAAAGCAATATTTGTACTCAGTAGTACCATTACCATCTTCATAGCCTCTGATGAAGAAGAATAAGAAACAGCAGCGGTAGCAGCAGTATATACTGCTCTCTTCCCCATTGCTAAAAGAATGGCTGTAGTGGCTGCCTCACCATTTGCCGAGGAAGAATTATAGGGTTTGGGGCTACTCGGTTTAAAGTAGCAGAATATTGAGTTGAAATCATAGCCTAAAAGTAGCACATGGGGATCATGATCACTGTGTTCTCTCTTTCCTCCTAACAAATGGCTGCATCGGAGCTGCCTCGCCATTGGTAAAGAGAGAAAGAATAGACGGACAATTAGGATTTCTCATCTTCATCGAGAGAGAGGAAGAGTAGAGCAACACCACCACCACCACCATCAACAAGTAAGCAGAAGCAGACATGATAACTGATAAGCAATCCCAAACCAATCCTAAGATCATCCTTGATCCGTCACCTTATTTAATTACCACATCTCCTTTGCTCCGATCCCTCCCCCTCCTCACCCCCCCCCCCCCCCCCCCCCCCGCGCTACTTATGGCTGCAATGGAGGCTGCCTCGCCATCAGTAGGAGGAAATACCAGCCCAGCCAAACCAAACCAAACCATCACCATAGCCTAAAAGTAGCACATGGGGATCATGATCACTGTGTTCTCTCTTTCCTCCTAACAAATGGCTGCATCGGAGCTGCCTCGCCATTGGTAAAGAGAGAGAGAATAGACGGACAATTAGGATTTCTCATCTTCATCGAGAGAGAGGAAGAGTAGAGCACCACCACCACCACCACCACCACCATCAACAAGTAAGCAGAAGCAGACATGATAACTGATAAAGCAATCCCAAACCAATCCTAAGATCATCCTTGATCCGTCACCTTATTTAATTACCACATCTCCTTTGCTCCGATCCCTCCACCCCCCCCCCCCCCCCCCCCCCCCCCCCCGCGCTACTTATGGCTGCAATGGAGGCTGCCTCGCCATCAGTAGGAGGAAATACCAGCCCAGCCAAACCAAACCATTTTATTCAGTAAATTACACTCTTCCCACCACGCAGAGGAGGAAATTAGGGTTAGGGTTTGGGGCTACTCGGTCTGAACTAGCACAATGATGAGTTCAAACCATCATCATCTTCACCACCACCATAGCCTAAAAGCAGCAGATGGAGATCTAAAATTCATGATATTTGAGAGAGAATTTTTTTTTTTTTTTTTGAAAGACGGTAATTGTGGCGAACGCTCCCACCG
>JANAVB010038218.1:3784531-3967031 GCA_029216955.1 Iris pallida
CGCTCTCTTCCCACCACGCAGAGAAACAAATTAGGGTTAGGGTTTGGGGCTACTCGGTCTGAGCTAGCACAATGACTCCCCCCAACTTCCCTTCACTTAACTCTGTTTTTTTTTTTTTTTTTTTTTGAGCTTTGCTATGCCTACAACCAAATGTTTACAATCCCCTCGATCCAAACAGATACTTTGGTTATGGTGGTGGAGACGACGATGATCCCCATGACCTCTATCTCCTTCCTCCCAAACGAATGGCTGCAACGGAGCTGCCTCGCCGCTGCCTCGCCATTGGTGTATATTTGGGGGAAGAAGAATAGACGGAGAATTAGAATCAGTTCGATTACAGAAACTCAAATGCAGGTAAATCCAACGGTTTTTTCATAGCCGACTTTTAAAAATTAAGAACTCATGAGTTCCTCTGGGATTTTTGAATTAAGAATTGGGGTTTACTCATCATCAACATCAACACTCCAGAGAAAGGAAGAGCAACAGAAGCAGCGAGAAGAGCGCTCAGATTTCGTGAGAGAGAGAGCTGGACCTTCTTCTTCTGATGAAGAGTTGCTGCTAGGGTTAGGATTTGGGTTTGGGGCACAAATTGTGGGAGACGATGACGATGGTGATGATCCCCATGCCCTCTATATCCTTCCTCCCGAACGAATGGCTGCAACGGACCTGCCTCGCCATTGGTGTAGATTGGGGGAAGAAGAATAGACGGCGAATTAGAATTAGGGTTTACTCGTCGTCGTCATCATCATCATCATCAACGCTCCACTCCGGAGAAATGACGAGCAACAGCAGCAGCTACAACACCGCCACCGCCACCGCCAAGGAGGAGGAGAAGAAATAAGCAGAAGCAGTCATGATAAGCAATCCCAAACCCAGCTGAAGCCAAAGAGAGAGCTAGCTGAAAGAAAAAAGGACCAAAACCCTTTCCCTCTTTAGGAGAGAAACCGCTCGTAGGAACGCCGCCTTTAACATTTTCTGTGTGCACAGAGTGGTTTTGGTTTTGATTTTGTTTTCTAAAACAAAATCTTTAGGAAGGGGAAATTTGGTACGGCTCCTTACTCGTGGTGTGAGATTGGCCGGGCGGTCCGGTTTCCGATTCAGACATGATCAGGTCAAATTCTGTCGGACCGTCCAAGTCCGATCAACATTCTAGACCGGTTCTATAACGTAATGCTTCCGGAGGAGCGATTTTTCTCGCTAAGGCATGATATCGCGTGAGCCTAGATTACGCTCATGCAAGACGGGTTCCATAACGGCCGATTAAAGACTAAGCGACGGGATCGTCGCACATAAGTCCGAAGGCAGAAGTATTGAATAATGAAAGCAACATGAGTACACAAACAAAATTCAGTCTTTTTATTGATAATGAAAATAAGATTACAAATAGCGCGAAGCTAGATTACAAGTCGCTCAATTTCACTTTATCTCAGAATACAATCGCTCAGCTCTCTCTCATCTCTCAATACAAAGCTCAAGGCTACAACTTGCGTATGCTTCGGAAGACGATGTCCATACATTATGTCCCGTATAGGTAAAGACTTCCACGCGGCCGCACGCTTCGAAACACAAGGAACTTCATGCCTCGGCGCATCCAAGCGAGCTCTGCCTCGAGCGAGCAGGTACCTATCACCATGCATGAAACTGGTGGGTTGTCAATACACAACCGTCTGGTGGACTAGCATCTCGCAAGCCCAAATAAGAACCAACACGTTCATTTATTGTGTGCAACTTGTATCCCTTAGATTGTCTTTTAATCTTGACTTAAGATCAGTTTTAGGACATAGATCTAACATATTTTGTGTCTTTAGACCATCACCGTGCCTCGCACCAATAAGTTACTTATTTTGTGCCTCTAGACTATTCTCGTGACAATCATATCAATGTGTCAATTTGTGCTTGCCTTTTTGGCTCATACTTAAGACGTAACAACATGGTCGTGCCATAACTCTGTTTGTGCTTCAAACATTGAGGCCATGCCTCACAACTCAACGAGACTTAACCAAACTTGTCTTACGGTCCTTCCTGACTTAAACTCGAATGACTATCCCAAACTTGTGAAACTTGTATTGACGACTCAAATACGAAGCCACATCTCGGGCCGAAGCATGTGTCTTTACGTATAGCTAAATCTCAGGCTCCATAATACTTGAGGTGCAGACCGTACATACAATTCTTGGCTCATTCGTGTCGTGCTTGCACTTTCTTTGATTCGACCGACACCGTACATGCGGATTGCTGCTCAACACACCACTTATCTATATAAAAGGCCACTGGCATGACAAGCCATCGTGGACATTGTAATGACCATAGTTCGTATTACGTATTTTGGTATACGTGTACGTATATTGTATGTCTCATTGCATGATTGCTTGGTTCGGTTCAACTTGCTGGTTCGGTTTGGATTAATTTTTATATGAACCAACCCCCACCTACCCCCACTCCTTTCCATTTATAGCCGTCCAACTCTCTCCTCTCTTCATTAATTCTCTCCATTACTTCTTCTTCTTCTTCACCATTACTCTTTCACCTACCTGGGAGAGAGCTTAGGCAAGTGCAGCTTGCTTCATGGAGGAACTCAGTTTTTATTGTTACATTCTCTTCCTCACGAGATTCTAACACACTTTAATACTTAGCATTTCTAATTTCCACGGTTCAATTTTGTGTAGATCTAAATTTATTGTATTTTTAGATTTCTTGCGTTTTGATCTATTTAACATTATTATTTCCAAATTTTGATGGTTCCATGTTGTAGAGAATTTCGTTCTGCCCCATTTTGACCTATGGAAGTCTGGATTCCGACCTCGGATGAAGGGTTTATGGAGCTTTGAAGCCATGGACTTCATGGCTCTTCTTCTCGGACAAGCAGGGAAGAAGAACAGTTCTGAGCCGCATGGCAGCCTTAGCCGCATGGATTTCCATGCGGCAAGTCACTTTTCAGCAGCATAAGCTTCCCGCTGCCGCATGAGTTCCGTTGCCGCATGAACCCAATTATCCTTAGCCGCATAAGACCCGTCTCTTGCTCAGCCGCATGGGATCCCACTTGAGTTTAACTGCATAAACACCAGCATCATCAGCCGCATGAGCTCGCTTGAACATAGCCGTATAAGACTTGTTCTCTCCTAGCCGCATAGGACTTCATGATTTCCAGCCGCATGAGCGCGCACTTTTCAGCCGCATAAGCCATTTCCTTTCCGCAGCCGCGTAAGCCTGAGTTCCTCGCTGCCGCATGAGCCCCGCGTTACTTCCAGCCGCATGAACTTATTATCTTTCAGTCGCATGCGCCTGCCCTCTTCCAGCCGCATGAGCGCGCAGTCCCCAGCCGCATAAGCGCGCATGCCCTCTGCCGCATGACTCCAATTAGCCGCATGGCTTCTTCCACAGTCTCGTCCTCTTTTATTATTATTATATTATTATATGAAATATCACATTTATGCTTATGTCATGTAAATTCTGATATGTTCTATGGACACGATAGTGGACCACCGTGGCGCACTCTTAACAAGTAAACTGACATGATATATCACGACATACTGTCAGCTAGCCTGACATAACAAGTATGAATGACCTGGACACCGTGGACGATTGTGTTTGTACAAATAAATCAGTACTGTCTTGCATCATGTCTAGGATGGAATCCCTGAGTACCACGGTCAGGGATACCTACTACAATTGACTAAGGCTAATAAACTAGAATAATTCAGTAGTCATGAAGAGATTTTCCAGCTATAGGCAATCCCGTTATCTGGGCGCACCAAGTGGACTTGTAGCCTACCGACGAGTAGGGCACATTTCCAGCACACAGTCACGTGTTGCATCCTTCATAAACGGACAATCGACCTGGATAACCTGGATGGTCTGCAGGGCTTGTGGATGTTGGGATAATCTCATTGCATCTTGCTAGTAACTAGGCCTGTGACAATCCTAGTTAGTTAAAGTATCAAGCCGTACTCTTGCTTGGCCGTGATTGATTGGATGGAGTCTAGCCCAGCTTAGTCTTGTCCTGATCCTGTACAAGATTATGACATGACATGATTAATTATGCTTGCCGTAACAATAACGATCAGGGGACCAGTTCTGTTCAGGCGAAGGATTACAATCCCGGTCCTTATTTGGTTTAAGGATTGTAACCTGGCTCCCGGAGCAGTTCTGTGTCTTCTCTTCGTTTATTATTTAATTGCTCCCCGTGCCATGCTTGTCATGTTTTACCTTACTTCAATAGCATGATTATTTATACTGGCCTTAACAATAAAGATCAGGGGTCCAGTTCTGTTCAGGCGAAGGGTTACAACCCCGGTCATTGTTTGGTTTAAGGGTTGTAACCTGGCTCCCGGAGCAGTTATGTGTCTTCTCTTCGTTTATTGACTTATTTCATCCTATGTCGAGCTTATCCTGTTTACTTTACCAACAAGTAGTTGAGACGGATTTCTATTCAGGTGAAGGGTTCCAACCTCGGTTTTTGTTTGGTTTAAGGGTTGTGACCTGGCTACTTGAATGGTTTCCTCGTACTCAATTTACTGTTGTTATCTTTATTATTATCAGTTTCGTTATAATCATCTTTAATATTCTATTGTGATATGCTGGTTTTAGTTCCTAAGTGAAGCCTCCTTTATGGCACTTGCTCTTTCTGGGGTCTGACCCAGCTGGTTTTGTATGGCTAGATATCGGAGCAGCACCAGAGGATCTACCTACCTTCCAGCTAGATGGTGACCACCAGGCGTAACCCTGGCAACGAGTGGGTTTCATTTGTCCTCC
This sequence comes from Iris pallida, assembly GCA_029216955.1. NCBI lineage: Eukaryota > Viridiplantae > Streptophyta > Magnoliopsida > Asparagales > Iridaceae > Iris > Iris pallida. The sequence continues at coordinate 3,789,284 of JANAVB010038218.1, forward strand.
TACTTTATTGTAAAATTATTCTTTTGAGGCTTTTAGCCAGCCAGCACGTGTTAGCTCGTATTGCATCTTTATTCACTGTCTGCCTACGGGCTGTAACATGATTGGCAAATCTTAGGGTTGATCATGTATGACTAAAACTCTTGCTAGTTCTGACATTTTGTACGACTAGCTTCATGATCATTCGAATATGTAATGTATGGGATGCCTTACTATTGTATATTTGGTGTTCTGACATCTTGTGACTATTATTGTTTGCTTGAGATTGAGACAATAGGCTTGTTCATGACCGTAGGTGACTGATGGATTGTAGTTAAACCCTCATGTATCTAGACAGCCGTGACCGTATAGCGAGGTAGGTTGCACTTCGGTATGCGTAGCTGGCTATGTACATCCATGCTCTCTAGTATTCTAGTTCTGGGGCGTTACATGGTTTAAGTGGTGGCCCATGCAGGTCTTGAAAATCAAGATATGTGAGGGTTTACCGAATAGATGTCTCAATCAGTACTCGCCCTTCATCTCTGCTCGTGTCTTCTAAATCCCTGGATTCTTGACCTGATCACATGCTTGTATCGTTGATCTTTCCTGGTCCTTCCTTATTGTTCCTTATGTCGTCTTCTTCAGTGGCATTATTCCTGGTCCTGCCGATCAGCAAGGCGGAGCACCTCCCGTGGACCAGCAGCAACCCGGAGATCAAGCCCAGCATTCGGGAGTAGCCTCCAAAGTCGTGCCTACCGGAGGAGAGCCACTCGTTCAGCCCGTCCAGCCTGCAGAACCTGATGATGGCACTTTGGTGGGTCTCATCATGTCATTATTAGCTTCCTAGGATCGTCGAGAAGATGCCTTGTACCAGGCGGTGGCAGATGCTTTGACCAGAGGAGGTCATCAGGGTAACAGCGCGGCCAACAGCTTCAAGCGCTTGAACCCTCCATTCTTTGATGGTAGCGAAGATGCTATCACTGCTGATGCTTGGCTTCAGGACACAGAGGTGATTCTAGAAGCAGCTAGGATTCCAGAAGACGAGAAGGTGGCCGTGGTGCGCCTGCAGTTATTGGATCTTGCCCGCAGCTGGTAGGCGGCGCAGGCCGTTGGATTAGCGGCACCCATTGTTTGGGCAGTATTCAGAGAGAGATTCCAGACCAAGTATTTCGATGATGTAGCTCGGTACGATCTACAGACGAGGTTCACCAATCTGAAGCATATGGGCAGGACGGTCGACGGATATACGGCCGAGTTTTCGAGGCTCAGTCGGTTTGTTCCCACCTTGGTAGCGACCGAGTTTGATAGAGCCCAGTGGTTCCAGCATGGGCTCCATCTCGAAATTTTGTTGGCAGTGGAGCAGTTTGAGCATCGGACTTTTAATGCGGTATTGAGAGCAGCTAGGAGGCATGAGTATACCTCCCAGAGGATTGTGGATAGGACCGGGGGTCGAAAGCGATCCCACGGCCAGATGAATCAATCTTCAACACCAGCCCCGGCAGCCAGGGCTTTGACCATTGGAGCTCCGAGGTGGGCGGCCTCAGTGACGTCGGTTCAGCATTCAACCCCGACGTACCCTCAACAGCAGAAGCAAAAGTAGTCTTCCGCAATGGGTTGCACTCATTGTGGGAAGCCAGGGCATATGGTATCCGAGTGTCGCAGAGCACAGGGTTTGTGCTTGGTTTGTGGTGCCCCGGACCACAGGATTGGGAACTGCCCGAACAGGAGGAGTTCATCGGCCTTCTCTAGTCCTTCAGTTAGAGGACCAGCACCAGCCCAGCAGCAGCAGCAGCAGTACCCGTTCCCGAGGCCATTACCGATGCAGGCCCAGGCATTCCAGCAGCAGAGACCGCAGCAGTATGCCCAAGCCCAAGCCCTGATCCAGAGCAGGCAGAGAAATTTTCAGCAGAGGGGACCCGCACCCAGAGGACATGGTCAAGTGCTGGCTTTGACCATGGGAGAAGAAAGAATAGCACCAAGTGAGGTAGTGGCAGGTACTATTCTCGTCAACACCTTTCCAGCATCAGTATTATTTGATTCTGGTGCCTCGCATTCATTTATGTCTGCACGATTCGCGATACGGATAGGACTGGAGCCCGAGTCATTATCAGTAAGGCTCAATATACTTACTGGTAATGGACTTGTGGGAGTAGATAGAGTGTTTTTCTCGTATCGGATCGTAGTTAGCGGTAGAGAGTTTTCCGCTAGATTGATAGAGTTTTCGATGGCCGATTATGATGTGGTCTTAGGGATGGATTGGTTGAGGGACCAGTATGCTAGGATAGACTGCTACATTGGCAGGGTTGTTTTTAGCATTCCCAATGAGCCAGAGTTTTCCTTCTCCCGAGGCGAAGTTGAACCTTCTCCTCCAGTGTTGCGGATGGCAGTAGCAGCAGTGCAGATGCCCCGGATAGTCGAGGAGTTTCCAGATATTTTTCCAGAAGAGCTTCCAGGGATGCCGCCAGAGCGGAAGATCGAGTTCACCATCGACTTGATTCCCGGATCAGCCCCAGTGTCAGAGAGAGTCTACAGGATGGCGCCGTTAGAGCTAGAGATATTGTACAAGATGATTGAAGAACTTAGGACCAAAGGATTCATTTATGCTAGTGGATCGCCTTGGGGAGCCCCGATGCTCCTTATGAAAAAGAAGGATGGTACGTCCATATTATGTATAGATTATCGTACCTTGAACTCAGTGACAATCAAGAACAGGTACCCTCTCCCGAGGATAGATGACTTGTTTGATCAACTCAAGGGGGCAACTGTATTATCAAAGATTGACTTACGGTCAGGGTATCATCAGATCAGAGTCAGAGAGCAGGACATCCCGAAGACAGCTTTTCGGTCTAGATATGGGCATTGGGAGTTCCTTGTGATGCCATTTGGAGCAACCAATGCGCCGGCTGTATTCATGGACCTCATAAATCGCATCTTTATGTCTTATTTGGATTAGTTCGTAATTATGTTCCTAGATGACATCCTGGTCTACAGAAAGAGTAAGGCAGAGCATGAACAACATCTCAGAGTGGTTCTTCAGATTCTCAGAGAACACCAGTTGTATGCCAAGTTCAGTAAATGCGAGTTCTGGCTCGATCGCATTTCGTACTTGGGTCATATCATCACCAGAAGAGGAGTAGAAGTGGATACCCAGAAGATCGTGGCTATTGAGTCGTGGCCAGTACCCAGCACAGTTGCAGAAGTCCGTAGTTTCCTTAGCTTGGCCGGCTACTACCGGCGATTTGTTTCAGATTTTGCTCGGATTTCAGCGCCATTGACCCAGTTGACCCGCAAGGATGTGCAGTTTGCTTGGACAACAGAGTGCCAGGGTTCTTTTGAGAAGTTGAAGCGAGGCTTGATGACGGCTCCCATTCTCACACTTCCAGATGGAACCGAAGGATTCTCAGTATATTGTGATGCTTCAGGCAGAGGTTTAGGATGTGTTTTGATACAGAATGAGAAGTTAATAGCTTATGCGTCACGTCAATTTCGTGATCATGAGAGGAATTACCCAACCCATTACTTGGAGCTGGCAGCAGTAGTGTTTGCGCTTAAGTTATGGAGGCACTACTTGTATGGAGATAGGGTGGTGATCTTCACCGACCACAAGAGCCTAAAGTATGTGTTCACCCAGAAGGATCTTAACATGCATCAGAGGAGATGGCTAGAGCTACTTGTGGATTATGATGTCAACATGCAGTATCATCCATGGAAGGCCAACGTTGTTGCAGATGCATTGAGCAGGAGAGCCGGAGTTTATTTTCTAACAGCACAGCCAGAGCTGTTGGCAGATCTTCAGAAGATGGGTGTAGAAGTTGTTCTCCCTTCCAGTGTGGCATTGATGGCCAGTATGTAGGTTCAGTCCACTATAGTCGAAAGGATCCGGATGGCGCAGTCAGCAGATTCCAAGCTTCAGCGACTCAGAGTAGAGTGTGAGGCAGGACGAAGGCCGGAATTATGCATTCATGAAGACGATACACTTCGACATGGAAGGCGTCTTTGTGTACCCAGCAGTGATATCAGATAGGAGATCATGGCAGAGGCTCACAGTTCTCAGTATTCCATTCATCCCGGCGGTACAAGATGTATCGTAGTATTCGTCAGTACTTCTGGTGGAATGGCATGAAGAGGGAAATAGCCCAGTTTGTCTTTCGATGTTTGGTTTGCCAACAAGTTAAAGCTGAACATCAGAGGCCAGCTGGGCTTCTTCAGCCCTTGCCAATTCCAGAATGGAAGTAGGAGCATATAACCATGGATTTTGTGACTGGATTGCCTAGATCCTCGGTTGGCAGAGACGCTATTTGGGTTATCATAGACAGGCTCACGAAGGTGGCTCACTTTCTCCCGTTCAGAGTTGGTCAATCGACGGCTCAGCTGGCAGAGATGTATCTCAGGTAGATAGTCAGAATTCATGGTGTACCAGTCAGTATCACTTCGGACAGAGATTCCAGATTTACATTGCACTTTTGGCGTAGTCTGCAGGAGAGTTTGGGGACTCGACTCCAGTTCAGCTCAGCATATCATATGCATACTGATGGTCAGTCAGAACGCACAATCCAGACTCTTGAAGATATGTTGAGATCTTGTACACTCGACTTCGGTAGTTTGTGGGAAGATCACCTGCACCTGGTGGAGTTCTCGTACAACAACAGTTTCCAGGCCAGCATCTAGATGGCACCGTTCGAGGTACTGTATGGCAGGAAGTGCCAATCCCCGCTAGCATGGGACGATGTTAGGGAGAGACAGATGCTCGGTCCGGAAATGATTGCTCAGACCGTTGAAGTGGTCAGGAGAGTCATGGATCATCTTCGAGTTGCCCAAGATTGCCAGCATCATTGGGCCGATTCTCATCGGCGCCCTCTTGAGTTTTCTGTCGATGACCATGTATTCCTGAAGATTTTGCCTAACCGTGGCGTCATTCGTTTCGGCATACGGGAAAAGCTTAGTCCTAGGTATATAGGGCCATTCGACATTCTGGAGCGAGTATGTGATGTATCCTATCGTCTCGCTCTTCCGCCGTCATTACGTGAGGTGCATGACGTATTCCACGTATCCCAACTACGACGGTATATCCCGGACCCGAGCCACATCCTGGATCATTTGGAATTGATTGTTGGTACCAACCTTTCGTATGAGAAGAGGCCCGTGTCTATATTGGACCGAAGAGAGAAGATACTCAAGAACAAGACTATTAGTTTAGTCCGTATTGCTTGAGGTCATCACGCTTTGGATGAGTCAACATGGGAGCATGAGGATGATATCCGATCGCGATATCCCGACCTGTTTGACTCGTAAGGTATAATGTCTTCCTTATGCCTTATGCTTTCAATTCCTTGTTTGAATGAATGACCGCATGATAGACTGCTTGTTATAGCTTGCCTGTGATTAGTATAGCTTGTCCTTGCTGCTCTAGCCTCTTAATTAAATTTCGAAGACAGAATTCTTTTAAGGTGTGTAGAGTTGTAATGACCATGGTTCGTATTATGTATTTTGGTATACGTGTACGTATATTGCATGTCTCATTGCATGATTGCTTGGTTCGGTTCAACTTGCTGGTTCGGTTTGGATTGGTTTTTATATGAACCAACCCCCACCTACCCCCACTCCTTTCCATTTATAGCCGCCCAACTCTCTCTCTCTTCATTAATTCTTTCCATTACTTCTTCTTCTTCACCATTACTCTTTTACCTACCAGGAAGAGAGCTTAGGCAAGTGCAGCTTGCTTCATGGAGGAACTCAGTTTTTATTGTTCCATTCTCTTCCTCGCGAGATTCTAACACACTTTAATACTTAGCATTTCTAATTTCCATGGTTCAATTTTGTGTAGATATAAGTTTATTATATTTTTGGATTTTTTGGGTTTTGATCTATTTAACATTATTATTTCCACGTTTTGATGGTTCCATGTTGTAAGGAATTTTGTTCTGCCCCATTTTGACCTATGGAAGTCTGGATTCCGACCTCGGATGAAGGGTTTATGGAGCTTTGAAATCATGGACTTCATGGCTCTTCTTCTCGGACAAGCAGGGAAGAAGAACAGTTCCGAGCTGCATGGCAGCCTTAGCCGCATGGATTTCCATGCGGCAAGTCACTTTTCAGCAGCATAAGCTTCCCGCTGTCGCATGAGTTCCTTTGCCGCATGAACCTAATTATCCTTAGCCGCATAAGACCCGTCTCTTGCTCAGCCACATGGGACCCCACTTGAGTTTAGCCGCATAAACACCAGCATCATCAGCCGCATGAGCTCGCTTGAACATAGCCACATAAGACTTGTTCTCTCTTAGCCGCATAGGACTTTATGATTTCCAGCCGCATGAGCGCGTACTTTTCATCCGCATAAGCCCTTTCCTTTCTGCAGCCGTATAAGCCTGAGTTCCCCGCTGCCGTATGAGCCCCGCGTTACTTCCAGCCGCATGAACTTATTATCTTTCAGCCGCATGCGCCTGCCCTCTTCCAGCCGCATGAGCGCGCAGTCCCCAGCCGCATAAGCGCGCAAGCACTCTGCCGCATGACTCCAATTAGCCGTATGGCTCCTTCCACAGTCTCGCCCTCTTTTATTATTATATTATTATTATTATGAAATATCACATTTATGCTTATGTCATGTAAGTTCTGATATGTTCCATGGACACAATAGTGGCCCGCCGTGGCGTACTCTTAACAAGTAAACTGACATAATATATCACGACATACTGTTACGACAGCTAGCCTGACATGACAAGTATGAATGACCTGGACACCATGGACGATTGTATTTGTACAAATAAATCAGTATTATCTTGCATCATGTCTAGGATGGGATCCCTGAGTACCACGGTCAGGGATACCTACTGCAATTGATTAAGGCTAATAAACTAGAATAATTCAGTAGTCATGAAGAGATTTTCTAGCTACAGGCAATCCCGTTATCTGGGCACACCAAGTGGACTTGTAGCCTACCGACGAGTAGGGCACATTTTCAGCACACAGCGACGTGTTGCATCCTTTATAAACGGACATTCGACCTGGATAACCTGGATGGTCTGCAGGACTTGTGGCTGTTAGGATAATCTCATTGCATCTTGCTAGTAATTAGGCCTGTGACAATCCTAGTTAGTTAAAGTATCAAGCCGTACTCTTGCTTGGCCGTGATTGATTGGATGGAGTCTAACCCAGCTTAGTCTTGTCCTGATCCTGTACAAGATTGTGACATGACATGATTAATTATGCTTGCCGTAATAATAACGATCAGGGGACCAGTTCTGTTCAGGCGAAAGGTTACAATTCCGGTCCTTGTTTGGTTTAAGAATTGTAACCTGGCTCTCGGAGTAGTTCTGTGTCTTCTCTTCGTTTATTGTTTAATTGCTCCCCATGCCATACTTGTCATGTTTTACCTTACTTCAATAGCATGATTATTTATACTGGCCTTAACAATAAAGATCAGGTGTCTAGTTCTGTTCAGGCGAAGGGTTACAACTCCGGTCCTTGTTTGGTTTAAGGGTTGTAACCTGGCTCCCAGAGCAGTTCTGTGTCTTCTCTTCGTTTATTGACTTATTTCATCCTATGTCGAGCTCATCCTGTTTACTTTACCAACAAGTAGTTGAGACAGATTTCTATTCAGGTGAAGGGTTCCAACATCGATCCTTGTTTGGTTTAAGGGTTGTGACCTGGCTACTTGAATGGTTTCCTCGTACTCAATTTACTGTTGTTATCTTTATTATTATCAGTTTCGTTATAATCATCTTTAATATTCTATTGTGATATGCTGGTTTTAGTTTCTAAGTGAAGCCTCCTTTATGGCACTTGCTCTTTCTGGGGTCTGACCCAGCTGGTTTTGTATGGCCAGATATCAGAGCAGAACCAGAGGATCTACCTACCTTCCAGCCAGATGGTGACCACCAGGCGTAACCCTGGCAACGAGTGGGTTTCTTTTGTCCTCCTACTTTATTGTAAAATTATTCTTTTGAGGCGTTTAGCCGGCGAGAACGTGTTAGCTCGTATTGCATCTTTATTCATTGTCTGCCTACGGGCTGTAACATGATTAGCAAATCCTAGGGTTGATCATGTATGACTAAAACTCTTGCTAGTCCTGACATTTTGTACGACTAGCTTCATGATCATCCGAATATGTAATGTGTGGGACGCCTTACTATTGTATATTTGGTGTTCTGACATCTTGTGACTATTATTGTTTGCTTGAGATTGAGACAATAGGCTTGTTCATGACCGTAGGTGACTGATGGATTGTAGTTAAACCCTCATGTATCTAGACAGCCGTGACCGTATAGCGAGGTGGATTGCACTTCGGTATGTGTAGCTGGCTATGTACGCCCCCGCTCTCCAGTATTCTGGTTTTGGGGCATTACAGACATAGCTCGGATAGACGGTGGGTCCTTCATTGCAAGGTAGCGATCCCCAGAAAAAGCCCCCGACTATCCTGGTATGATACAATCCAGCACTGCTATAACGTCTTCCCCCTAGTTCGACCTGGCCCCGAGGCTCCTCGGCGTAATACCAGTTGAGGAAGAAATCATTGTTTACAAGTTGTCCATGGCCACGCACCTACGAGAACATCTAGACTCACGTAAATGCATGGCCTAATTTATGGTACGACTCGAAACTATACTTAGCAAAACGTGCATAGGAACCATGAGACTCCCAAACGAGGGACCGCCTCATATTTTACAAAATGTGCATAGGAACCATGAGACTCCCAACCGAGGGACCACCTCATACTTTGCAAAACGTGCATAAGAACCATGAGACTCCCAAACGAGGGATCGCCTCCGCGACAAACGGTCACATAAACTTTCCATTGTTTGAAACCCAGGGAACGGCTACTGCATAGCCCTCAAACTTGAACAAAACGTGCTCAATTACGTGCCGTAGACCGTGGCATACTTATCATTGAAACAATCGTGTTTTGTGCCTTAAACCAATTATGTTCGATGCGACACTACTGCCCAAGTCATACTATATATGACGAGTCTTGAGATCGTGGGAACATATGGCTATATGCAGCCGTATAACTGTGGGACCGTACATGTGCTCAACTTAAACAACCGAGTTCTGTGAGCGCCTTAACCCGTGGCATCTTCTATGGGACTAACTGTGCGACCGTGGGACGTTTTTGCTATGACAAGCAATGAGATCGTGGGACGTGCCTGCTATGACATCGAGTCGATAGCCCTTAGCATAACTCAACTTAACCATATTTATGCTTGGTCAGAAGACCTAATGCCAACTTTAAAAGCTAGCGTGGAGTGATTCTAAGTCTCAACTTAACCATTCCAAGTTCTATACCGTGACTCGAGACCATGGGAATATTTACTTAGCTATGTGGGTTCATCTCTTTTATTATCAAGCCTACTCAGTGCATTGAAAGCAACATTTTATTAATGTGTAAGTTCACCGAAGCTGCCCACCTGAACGAGGAGTCGTCTCGACCGTACAGGACTTCGAGCAAGCCATTAAATGGCTAAGTCCAAACGCCATTGGCATTTTGATTCTTCCGGTTGAACTGAGCGGGACGGGGCATTACAAGTTCGGTCCGAGTACTCAGCAGGTCGGGATGGGTTCATCTTTTCGGCCCGATAGTCCGGCCTAGCCCGGTTCGACCGCAGGCCTGGACCGGTTAAACCCAGTAAACTTGGGCCTATCGACACGGACCGGCCCAGTCTGGACCAGTTTTTTTTTTTTTGTAACCGTTTGTAGGCTAAAAAGACCCAAATGCCCTAATTTTGAGGGCTATTTTTGACCGTTTTAAGGGCATTATGATCATTTTGCTGAAAATAACCAAAAAACCCTTTATAACAACTATATTTTGAGGGTATTAGAGGTAATTTTGCACCCAAAATTCTTAAAATTAGGCTATAAATCTTCAAAATTAATTACACTAAATTTTTTTTCCTCTTACAATATTTACAAGCAGCCTAGTGAGAAGAGACTATTTAATATCATGGATAATGATCAACTATACCACAGCAACCACAAGATCAGCAACCACAATCCGCATTGCAACCTCAATACGCACCGTAACAAGAGCTGGAATCAAATTCTAACATTTGGCATCATTTCAACAGATTTTACAATAAGCGCGAAAGTGGCGATACGGAAAGAAGATACTCCACTAAAGTTCTTGTTGAATGTTTGCATGGTAGGAAACGAATCAAATAGGACCATCACTATGGTACAGGAAGGCTACGCAGATATCAGAAATTTTGTATGGATATCAAGTAATCATGTCTCAGTCGTTAATTGCAACTTATGTACTAATAATATTAGTACTTGCAACTTATGTACTAGTAATATTAGTACGAGTCATTAATAAAATCTTGTATGAGTCATTAATTGCGTGTTATTAACTTTCAATATGAAAATAAAATTAGATTTTAAAATTTGCATGTTACAATTTTACTGACGCGTGGGCCCGGCCAGCTGACTGGCCGCTGACTCAGCCCCATATTTTTGAGTCGGTTCAAATCGACTTCTAGTCGGCTTAAGTGAAGCAACTCGGCAATCTGGCCGTTCATTCTTTTGAGCGGGTGCAAGGAGATTCTGACACGTGTCCCTAGCCGCCCACCGACTCAGCCAAGCTGACCTATATATATATATATATAAATATATATATATATATATATATATATATATATTCGTGGGGTTTTTCCAGAAACCCTAGATTATTTCTCAGCCTACTTTTGGAGTTTGATCCCGGTGATTCCCCGACTTCCTGAAGCGTTTCCTGCCAACTCCGACGTGCTTTTCGTGCGCCATTTTTTTGTTGGATTCGTATCAAGGTAAGATTTCTGAATATGTAATTTATTTTTATAGATATTATTCCTAAATTTATGGAAAATTCGTAGAGTGTCGGTTGTCCGAAATTTGACACGTTTCGGTATTTTTGAGATTCTGGGAGAACCAGAAATCGAAATCATGAACCGTTTAAAGTTTCCGAAAGCTAACACAGAGCTCTACAACATATAATTTTTTAGAAATTATTTCGTTCATCTAGTATTTTATTTATTCTGTTGAACTCAGAATTGATCGGTTGATCACCGTTTTGGTCACGATTAGCCATAACGGAGATATCTTTTGACCAAAGCGTGATTTTGCGGCACGGTTGATTCCAGCACACTGAAATCTACCAAGGTGCACTGTCAAAATCTAGAGTTCACAATATTTGATTAGATACTCAACGGTACATCTCGATTTGCGTGCCATAGTTTCCAAAATTAGAAACATGACTTTTGATGGCCAAACTTGCATGATTAGATTATATTCAGATTATTATTAGGTTAAATTAGGTTTTTTAAGTGAATTATTCCAGAATTAATTATTATTAGATTAGTAACCCAACAAGCCACTATTTCATGAATTTAGAACTAGAACATTAGAATTGATTTATAGTTTTCGTGCACGATTCATGGTGCGATATGTGTTATAGGTTGACAGCTCCTAGATCGGCATCCCCTCATCCTTGACTTGTGACTACGGTTTATGCAAGGACCACAGGCAAGTATACCTTACCTCTCTCTACCATTTTATTTATATGCATTGTATTTCATTTTCCAGTTTTGATTGTTTATGGATATGTGCTTTTCGTATTATATTCTGTTAAGCTATTTTCATTGCATATAGCCGTGTTCATATTTGGTTTTGTGGTTCATACTTGGAGTTTCTCATCAGTACCTTGCTTGAGTCGTGTCATAGAACGAGTGCGTGTAGTGAACTACTAAACCCCTGACTATCGTTTTACACAACCAGAGAGTCCACACTCGGGACGAGGGTATTTTTCGTGTTCATTGGCACCAGAGAGTCCACACTCGGGACGAGGGTTGACCATTTGCACCAGAGAGTCCACACACGGGACGAGGGTGTCTTGCCGTGAGCTAACCAGAGAGTCCACACTCGGGACGAGGGTTAGTGCTTAGTTCAAACCCGTGAGTCCACACTCGGGATGAGGGTTTGGTTTTTCCATTGATCTCGTGTTCATCGTTCATCTGACAGTTCATTTATACGTAGTTGTTCTAGTGTTCGTGTTCGTGTTCGTAGTCATTTGTCGTATTTTTGTCTTTCTTGTTTATTTTCTTGCGCATGATAAAACTGTTAGATAGGCAAGTCTATTATGTATCTTGCTATGTCCTATGAGGACCTGATGATCTCTTCAGGTTAGCCGAGTTTGAGTCAGGAGCAGACGAGTGGATTTGAGTAGCATCAGACCGCAGAGTTTTGCAGTTGAAGCTGCCTTGATTAGTAGTTGTACTTAGTTAGTTTATTCCATGTCTTATTATTATTTCTGTCTATTGGTAGTGGATTTGTGTCCACCAGACGTGACATTGATTCTTGGATACATTCAGTTTATATTTATTATTGCTTAGTTTCATGGATATTCATTGATCTTGACTGTGTCTTGATTTTTCTGTGGATAAGATATAGATTTCTCGTGATTCTAGATTCAGTGACTTGTGTATATTAGACAACGTTTACCGCCGATACTGCGGCGTAGGCTGGGCTTGGACACGTTTCGTATCCGAAAAACGGGTGCGGGTCGTGACAATATACTAGTAATATTAGTACGAGTCATTAATAAAATCTTGTATGAGTCATTAATTGCGTGTTATTAACTTTCTATATGCAAATAAACTTGGATTTTAAATTTTGCGTGTTACAATTTTACAATTTTATAACATTTAAATATAATTTTCTTTTTCTCTGAATTAAAAAAAAAACCTAGCCTGGCCCGGTTCAGGCCCGGCCCAACCCTGAACCGGGCCAGCCTAGGCCCCGTTCAGCCCGTCTGCCCAAGATTGGGCCATGGATCCGGGTTGGGTTCGAATTTTTAAACTTCAGGCTGGACCACCTCACACCATGACTCCTTCCATTCCTCATGCTACGATGGAGGTCCCTTAACTATCACAAGCTAAGTACACGTATTCCAAGTTAAGTATATATATTGCCAAACTCGAGTTACCATTGTTGTAATTCCTCTTCCCGAAAATTTTTGAAATACTTTTTAATGTATTTGATTTAAATGGTGTGTCACGATCCGCACCTAATATTTGGACATGAGCCGTGGGTACGTCCAGCCTACGCCGCAGTATCGGCGGTAGAGCGCTGTCTAGTTATCTCCACAATTTACAAATACAACCCCGCAGTTTATATTCATTTTCACAAAGTAAACAATTCACAGAGAGACCAAACTAATGAAATCCATAAATAACTTGGAGAGATGGATAATGAATAAACTGAAAACTCCAATATCAAAATGTACCAAGAGTCACAATCTCCAAATAAGAGTAAAGTACTAGTAGTATCAACTCATGAGTCTCAAATAGAAAATACATCAAAAGTCTCAAGCTGAACAAGCTATGAAGATAATAGAATAAAACTACTGAAAGCCATCCGTAGTAGGCAAGTCTGCATAGGCAGCCTCCAACTCGTCCTGTGCACCAAAGTCGGGATCTGCCGTGTGCTCATAATAGGTAGTACAAAAATCCTCTAACTCATCACCTAAAATGTTGGTTATCCAGTCAGGATTGGAACAAGCACACAAGCTGAAATACTATCCTCAACATAATAGAATCGACAGTACATGAATATATGACATATGTAAAAGAAAACTGAATAATAATGTGATGACATGGTATATCTAGAATAAAATATGAATCATAGAGTAATATGTCAACTGGAAAGAACATGAGAGCATAGTGACATGTCAAATGGTGAAAATAGTAAAAGACGAACTATCTAAGTGAATTGAAATATCTGTTTCGACATGTGAACGGCTATGGGGTAAATCAGGCGCACTGCACGTGCCGTGTGCAGTGGCTAGCATTCACGAAAGACACTGTGATAGAATGGGAAGTTCACACGTCTACTAGAATATTTCCCCTCCCGACCCGTACTCATGAACCTAAATAAGTCCCGAAAAAGAAGCTAAACAAGAGTATAATAAATGGGGTTCATGACTCTCACTCGTGTGTCCATCGTGTCATCAAGCAGAAGAACATATGACCACATACTGCACAAAACTATCAGAATTGGAAGTAGAACAGAAAGTGTACTTGCCTGTTGTCTTGAATTGGAAACAAGGATTAGATGCCAAGTCAAAGTCCACCGAACCTATATTGTAAATCAAGTTTGAATCAATAAATGGTGCAACTAAAGTAACTATTATCATTTTACTATTTTACTCTTGTTCTCTATCTGTTTTGTTTGTCCACCCTCCCCTTTGGTCTTCCTAATAAGTTCTTAGTAGGGAGAGTTTCAGTACTTCCTATACTAATTCTTAAGGTTGCATGGGCTGCATCATACCAAGGTCTGTGATCATGAATTGTAGTCAAACAGGGTGTCAAGGGCTGTTATACCCTGTCACAAGTCTTGGGTGGTGAAGGTACTGGTGTCTCCTAGGCCATGTAAATTGGTTCATGGTTTGCAACTGCCTTAACTAGGTGGCTCTGCCATATTTAACATAGCAGGTCGACCCTTCCTTTATTACTCTAAATCCTGACCCACATTGTACTAATTGACTCCTTGTAATTGATACATGTCAATCCAGTGATAATCCTAGGTTTCTTGTTAATCCCAGGAACTCAGGGGTGCCTTGAGTTGAATCAAGGTTTACTGTACAAATGAATCCATATATTGAGATAACAGGACATCTATATATGTATCCAATGGTCTGATCAACAACTAAGGGACTGGCATACATGTATACCGACTGGTTCTGATACTCTTAAGGGTCATGCCAGAGTACAATCTCATAGTCCAACAGTTATTTGGGATATCTGGATACAATAATAGCAATAAAAAAGGGTACCCATATAAGTGTATTAAAGATGAGGATGAATTGTGTCTATTGTAATTCCTATTGTCACGACCCGTTACCTAAATTGTTGGGCCGGGCCGAGTCATGTCCAGCCTACGCTTAAGATAAAGCGCAGTAAGCTGTTCTAGAGATAACAAGATAAGACTAAATGTGCTAACAGTTCTATAAGTGAAGAAGAATCATAAATGCTTCAAACACAAAAGTCGTCGTATAAAGTAAAATATCCAAGTACAAGTAAACTGAAATGTAAAACTGGATACATGTCCAGTTACAAAATGATGTAGTCTAATACATGACTATACTAAGTATCCCAAGTGACTACGCAAACTAGGCGAGTCTCCCCGCAGGAACATCCTCGTATGGCAAAACCGGGTCCTCGGTAGTGACTCCATAATACGAATCACAGAGCAACTCCTCCTCAGTAAGTATACCTACAACGTTATCCTGTCAGGACGGAAGCAAGTACTAAATCTAGCAAACTAGCATATGAAACATGAAAATGAACATGAGAGGAATAACTGGAAAGCATGGCATCACACAGTCTATCATGGCAAGGACACATATGTTATAAAGACAGATGTATATGTAATGTTTAAAACTGTAGCAGGTACGTGATCGGTCAATAGGTGTACAATGTACTGAGACACAATGTAAATAAAATGTACATACGTACAAGTGTAAAGGCGATATATGTACACACGTACAAATACAGCTTGGAGAGTAAGGCCTACGGCGCAGTATCATATAAAATGTAACTTTGCTCGGTACTGAAGAGGGGGTATGATCACGTACTCTACTATCAGTTTCCCCATAACCCATATTCTAATCATGTGAGAGATACATCAAGATTGTTCTAAGCATGGTAGTAACTGAAAGTACAACATGTAGAGATCTAACTTGCTACCCCAAGGATCAGCATGTAACATGGTGGGGTTTGCAGTTCATTCATGTGACAATATATAAAGTTCGTAGAAAGTACTTGCCTCTAGCAAAGTAAAACAAAACAAGCTGCGATAACAATGCTATGGATGTCTGGTAGCTCGTCACTGTAGAAATAAATACAACAACTTAGTTTTACACTAAGCTAAGACACTAGGACACTAATTGGTGCGACACGACTTGTGACTGGGCACCTAGCCAAAATGATGACTTGGCATAGGAGACTAATGTGGGGTGACACACTATGTTAACTAACTTTCTAGGGTCTTTATACTAGTGAGGGATGGGGTTCAACACGACTAAAACTCCAAATAACACAAAAAGCTACAAGTCGTATTTAATCAACAAATAAATCAAAAGATCATTGTGTTCTAACAATTTTAGAGATAGGCAAAAAGCCTAGTTTTGCACAAAACAAAGTACCAAAACGATCCTTGCTAATTATAGAAATTTATTATAATTTTTCTGGAATTTATTAACCAGTACAAATATTTTATAAAAATCAGTTTTTCCTAAGTATACAGAAAGTAAGTTTTGGTTTCATATGCCAAACTAGTGGCAAAACAGTAAATTAAATACTAAAAAAATTATACTAAATTAGCTAACTTAATATAGTATCTAAAAACTATTTTTCCATAATTTTAGCAATACTTTAAGTATTTTTAGAAAATCAAAAACAGCAATGCACACAATAATTAATTATCTGCGTATTTTGTCCATGTATATAATTTGAACCAAAGTTCAAATACAGGACCCAAGGCCATGAATCAAGTCCAATATGACTTGTACAGGTATTGAATGAGTGAAAACACATTTGGGCCCAAATACCCATGCTAGGCTTGGACACCAAATGGTTGCAGTAATTTAAATACAATAAAAATACAGTTTGGTAATAGTTAAAATAAATATTATTATTTTAATAAGGTAAAGTTTTACATAGTAACTATAAAAGTATGAACATTATTTTATATAAATAATTTACACTAAGCTAAGTAAAATACACATAGGAAATAATATATATATATATATATATATATATATATATATATATATATATATATATATATATATATATATATATATATATAAATATAGGGATATTTATATATAGGAAAATGCTCAACTATATATTATATATATATATATATACAAATATATGTATATATACATACATATAAGAAAATACTTATCTATATAACATATATATATATATATATATACAAAATTAATGTATACATATATATATATATATATATATATATATATATATATATATATATATATATATATATATATATAATAGTATATATATAATAATATATATACATAAGGAAATATATGTACATAAATATATATGTATACATAATACACACATATATATATATATATATATATATATATATATATATATATATATATATATATATATATATATATACATACATAAAATAATGAAGTATATTCATATATATATTTATAAAAACAGCAACTATATATACCTAAATATAGTATGTATAATAATACATATATACATATATACAAATATATGTATATATATATATATATATAATTATATATAAAAACAAAAGAAAAAGAAAAAAGAAAAGGAAAAGAAAAGAAAAGAAACAGCAGCAGGGGGGGGGGGCTCGAACTCGGGCTAACCGAGCGGGGGGGAGGGGGGGTTTATTGATTGCGCGCTGGCCAGTGGGCCAGCGGCCCGCTATGTTAGAGATAGGATTTTGTTTATTTTATTTCTGATTAGGTTAGTTATACATAAAAAAAAATATAAATTTTGTCCTGTGTCCAGACAGTTCAGGACACAGGTATCTACGTGTCTTCGCCTAGCACGACACGTACGAGCTCAGTCTCGTGTGTCCTCGTCTGCGTTCGTGTTCGTCAGGACACGGCGAACACTTTCGACCCAACACGAGACACGCACGACACGTCGCGACACTTGCAACTTACGTGTCCGGCCGTCGTAGGGGGGGTTTGAGGGTGCTGACGGGCGGAGGAGACGTCGGGGTCAGGGCGCTCCGGTGGCGACGCGTTCGCCTCACTGCGGCGAACCTATCGGTGGTGGTTGCGGGCGGGTGGTGCTCGGCGTAGGGGTGGCGCTGGGGGTCTCGCCGGAGCTAGGGTTAGGGCTAGGGTTTTTGGTGAAGAACTGGGCGGTTGGGGGCTGTGGTGCGTCGGGGTGGTGGTAGCTAGGTCGGGGGGGCTGCGGGGGTTTAAATAGAGGGTTTAGGTCGGTCGGGGGCAGCCGAAATGGCGGGGGGGGGGGGGGGGGGGGCAGCGTCGGTCGGTCGGGGCAGCGTCGAGTCAGAGGAGAGAGAGAGAGGGTTCGGTCGGGGGGGGGGGGTTAGGTAGTTTAGCAGTTAGGTCCCCTAGGTTTAGGAATTTACATAATAGGTTTTCCTAGGGCTAAATGCAAAATAGGATTTGCATTTCTTAATAAATAACAATTCATTTATTACAAATCAATATAAAAACAATTCTAATAATTGTAAAACACTATTAAACAATTCAGAAAATTACAAAATGCTTTTAAAACATTTAAATAACTTACAAAATGATATTTTTTGTATTTAAAACTCATTAAAAATTCATTTAAAAATTCTAGAAAATTCCTAAAATCATATTAAATTATTTTTAAAACCAATAATGATATTTAATAATTAATTAATACTAGTTTAAAATTTTTTGAAAATCAGGGGCTTACACTATACTCCTACCCCTCACTGATACCATTGCTATGGGTACACACGTTTGTACCTATTGTGCGCAGGTAATTACATATGGCTTTCTCATGAGAGCCATGCTCGAGGCTCTGGCCTTCTTTCTTGCTAAGGCCTATGCCTACAGGCATGTGAAGACACTGGATATACATATGTCTACCCTGTCCTTGTTCCTAACTGAGCACTCAAGGGGACCCTATATTGATGTATGCTGGTGTACTATTACCTAGTTAATATAGGAAAACCAAGGCTCTTACTTGTTGTTTTCTTTGATATGATAGTTGATACAGGACAACCTTATTACCTATACTATAGTCTCGACATCCATTGATGTGTTGGCACCTCAGGAATTCCCCCCTTTCCAGATTCCTTTTGGTCATTAAGACAACTGCATCTACTACCATTAATTCAATATCAAAGCTTGATGGGTATAAAGGGTTTGATGGAAAAGTGAAAGGTTTACCTGCTTGGGGAGGCCGAGAAGGGCTCTTGCTAATCACCTTCCTCTTCTAGCAGCAGTCTCCAAATTTCCAAGCGTAGGTAATTAGGGTTTTTGTGGGGTTCGACAGAACACCCCTTATATACATACCTGTGGGCATCCTAGCTTAGGATCATACTCGAAAACTGTAAGAGATTTGGAGAATCTCTTTTATTTGGATTTGAATTGATCCACACATGAAAAGGGGTCGGCCACAAGTTTAAATTCAAATTGGGAATTTTTGTGGAAAGGTCCCTGTATGAAAATTTATTGGCACCAAGGCCACCTTACTCTATTGAATAGATGAATAACAATTCTATATATGTATATATGTAACTATCTATGTTGATTAATGGGTCCATCACAATTATTCACACTGGTTATCAAAATAACTCTAAAACTTTGATTAATAATTTATCAATATATTAAAATAAAAAAATAATTGGGGAATTTTGGGTCAAGGGCTCACATGGTGATTTTTAGATTTTTATAAATAATTACTTAGTTAATTATTACGGTAGATGACTTTAACCATGGTTGAGTTTTGAAGTATCAGACGACTAGGAATCATGGCACGGATAGTGCAGTGGCGTGCCTTAACTAGTGTATTGGCCATGCCAAGGAAGACCTAGCCATAAGTGTGTCCTAACTAGAAAAACCAGGTCAAGTTGCGACTTAACCCTTACCGAAGATTTTATTTATTATTTAATTATATTATCGAGTTTTAGGGAACCCGATTGTACCGAACCTGTCCAGATTTGGCCCAAGTCAAATCCAAGCCCATGTAGGCATATAGTGGGACCAAATACGACCATGTAGACATGTTTGGTAAATGCAAATAATTTTGTATATATTTTTTTGGAATTAGCAATTATTTTTCTAAATATTTTTTTAAAGTAGATTATAGGTATTATTATTATTAAATAGTATTTTACAAGATTTGTATGATCTTCTGGAGCCAGATAAGTAGTGTGTATATTATATCCATCAAAAATGACTTTGGGGCTATTTTAATTGTTATTAGGATTTTTATTATCATTAATATTACTTTGTTGTTATTAAATGATAACGATTTATATTTATTAAATCATTTATTATATAAATGATATGTATATATATATATATATATATATATATATATATATATATATATATATATATATATATATATATATTTTATATATATATATATATATATATATATATATATATATATATATATATATATATATATATATATATATATATATGTGTGTGTGTGTATATATATTTCTATAAATAAGACACTTTACTATGAATATATATTATTAGGATATTATTTGGTTGCTGTTAATATTTATTGTTGTAGTGGTAGGTATGCATAGAAGATATTTATAAATATATAAAGAGTTATATAAGTAAACACACACACACACACACACACACACACACACACACACACACACACACACACACACACACACACACACACACACACATATATATATGTGTGTGTGTGTGTGTGTAGGGATGTATGTATGCATATATAATATATATGTATGTAAATATACTTGGAAGTATATACATATGAATATAGGATGATGTATAATATAAGTAGAAAGTGAAATAAGGGGAAATCCCAGCCATCCCAGGCCTGACCGATCCCAGCTCAATCCTACAGTCAGCGAGCCCAGTCGGGTCAGAGGCCCACAAACTCAGAACCAAACCCGCTCAGCCCGATACCAAACGAACCAAAGGCTCTGTAAAACAGAGCATATATATATAAGGAAACGAAAGAGAGAAGGAGAAGGAAATCGATACAAACTCAAAACCCTAACCCAACTCCAACTCCCCCAGTGCCGACCCCGGCCTTGGTGCAACCGCGTGCCACCCTGGGCGCTGCCGTACGCGGCCACGACCGCGTGAATGCAGCAGCGCACACGCATGCGAAGAGTAGGGAAACGACAGCACGACAGCAACAGCGCCGACCCAATGTTCGTGACGAAATTTTTCGTCACACAGTGAATCGTTTGTCGATCCAATTGATCAGGTGTGTTCCCAAACTATACAACTCCGATCCCCTTCAAATAATTCGATTTGTTTTGCATCATGTGCATCGTAAAGAGAGCCCAAAAATTGGCAAAAACTATCCAAACCAGGACAAAATTTTGAATCGAAACACCCATCTTGGGAGGCCAAAATTGGCCGATCCTGTTAGGAAACACAAAATCTAATTGAATAGGTTTTTAGTCAATATGTACAGCTTCAAAACATTTTTTGTAGTTTTTACTTTCATTAAGTTTTCAGCGAGAAATCTGTTTCCAAAAATCAGGAAAATCTATGAAAAACAGTTTTCGAAAACATTAGAAATTCATCCACACGGCATGCGTCCCGCCAATCCGGGCGACGTGGTCACGAATCGAAAGCATCGAAAGGTGCGTAATGGCTTCGCAGACATGTGAGCTTTAACGGAATTCAAATTGGTCGCGTGTGCACGACAAATTTGATGCGTATCCGTCAAAATTTACCGTATCGGCCTCTGTGTAAATTTTCTAATTACTTTGTGCATGTTCGTCAGATCGAGACAAAACCTGTGCCAACAGGACCGTATCATTTTTTTGGTCTTGTATGTCAATTTTGATCCAATTTTGAGACAGTTGATCGGATCGCCGTTTTGCGGGCCCCACGATCCAATTCAACGGACAATTTTGTGTATGGTCCACCGAAATCCAAATTGGACATACCGTTGGGTTCGTATCATCAAAACAAATCCGTAGACATATAGTTTGATGACTTTAGAGACCATTGACCCTGACACATTTTCCGGTTCAAAGCGGGTCCAACGGCGGACACCGTTTTGGCCCAAAATTACCGTTTTACCCCTGTGTCCAGAATTGGGCTTATGGACAGGCAATCCTAGCTAATTTGACTATTTTGAGAATGTTGGGGATGTTTATTTCAGCTTTCAGAGACAATTGTGAGATTTGGACTTTATGGCGTACCAGTTGACTATATTTTGTTGGATCTGCGTGCAACCTCCACGCAAGATACCTTGCCTCCCTCTACAGTTTATTTACATGCATATTCTTATTTTCTAGTTTTATTAGTTAAGTATTTACATACGATTTGTATATCATGCATGCTAGTATAGATATAGTTCTTGTTCATAGTTAGCTTGTAGTTCATATTGGATCTGTTCTTCCGTGTATCTTGACTAGGTCATATAGTATCGTCACCTGTACTTCGACTGAGTCATATCGTGTCATAGGATGAGTAAGTCATAGCTGAACTGATGTGCCTTGTATTCGTGAAGCTAACCTGTGAGTCCACACTAGGGACGAGGGTTAGTAGTTATTTGTATCTTGATTTCGTGAAGCTAACCTGCGAGTCCACACTAGGGGCGAGGGTTAATAGTTATCTATTTCGCACCTGCGACTCCACACTAGGGGCGAGGGTGAATCTTGATGCTAGCCTGCGAGTCCATACTAGGGGCGAAGGTTAGTAATTATTTCAAACCTACGAGTCCACACTAGGGGCGAGGGTTTGAGTATCCATTGATCTCGTGACATGTTTTCTCTTGTTCTCATCCAGCAGTTCATTTATGCATAGTGGTCCTTGTAACCATGTTCATGATCATTCTACCAATAGTCAGTTGTCATGATTCTGTCTTCCCCTGTTTATACCCTGTTTAAATTATTGTATGATTAAACTGTTAGATAGGCATGTGTTTTATGTATCTTGCTATGTCCCCTGAGGACCTGATGATCTCTTCAGGTAGCTGATTGCATAGAGTTAGTTAGCGGCTCATGATGGTAGTGGTTACACCGACAGGGATACAGGTATTTGCTTGTGATATTTTTTTATTATTCTCTCGTGCTTTATATTTCATACCATGATATATTCTGCTTATTTTATAGACTCATATCATTCTTGGAGTCTAATCGGACAATATGCTAATGGGCTGTAGACCATGACCCATAATTGTTCATTCATGTTTCATATTCTTATTGCAGATTGAGATATAGATTACATTGCCATGATTTGACAGTATACCATAGCCTTGACAACGTTTACGTATTCGAGTCGGGCTGGAGTCCGCTCGATACGTAGCTGGCTTGCTCACGAGCTCGCGTCCGAAAAGCGGGTGCAGGTCGTGACAAGTTTTTTTGGTGGCCCATGCAGGTCAGAGCATATCGTACCGATTATGTAACTGTATGGTACGAGCCTGCGACAATGACTAAACCTAGAAATCTCAATCCACACAGCCTTGAAATTTCTCCTAGAAACTTCTCTACGTTCTTGAAATTTCATATTTGTTCTCGATTATTCTCCATTGCCTTCCCGTACCATTGATTCTCGTCCCTTCCTATTTCGGGATGACGAACGATCGTGCTGTCTAGAATTCATCAGAAATTCTTAAGTTATAATATAATATTACTTTATTATTGAATATTTGGTTGTTTATAGATATGAGAGATTATAGATGCCATATGCCCTAGATATCTGTTGGTAGGATTGTTAGCAACTAGTTAGAAGATTATAAGATTTTAGTGACCGTGTTTTGAGGTGTAGTGTGACCAAAGGTGGGTAGAAGTTCCCAAGTATTCGGAGTTATAAAATGGCTAGAGAAGGTTATAGAATATTTTTGAGAAATTAAATTTGAGGAGATTAAGGTGATAGTAGACTTTGAATTTTAAGGGACAGTCATAAATTAGAATTTCGAGGACGAAATTATTTTTAAGGTGGATAGATTTGTAACTCCTCTTCCCGAAAATTTTTGAAATACTTTTTAGTATATTTGATTTAAATGGTGATTTTTAGATTTTTATAAATAATTACTTAGTTAATTATTACGGTAGATGACTTAACCATGGTTGAGTTTTGAAGTATCAGACGATTAGGAATCATGGCACGAATAGTGTAGTGGCGTGCCTTGACTAGTGTATTAGCCAAGCCAAGGAAGACCCAACCATAAGTGTGTCATAACTAGAAAAACCAGGCCAAGTTGCGACTTAACCCTTACCGAAGATTTTATTTATTATTTAATTATATTATTGAGTTTTAGTGAACCCGGTTGTACCGAACCTGTCCAGATTTGGCCCAAGTCAAATCCAAGATGTAGGCATGTAGTGGGACCAAATACGGCCTTGTAGACCAGTTTGGTAAATGCAAATATTTTTGTATATATTTTTTTGGAATTGGCCATTATTTTTCTAAATATTTGTTATAAGTAGATTATAGGTATTATTATTATTGTTAAATAGTGTTTTACAAGATTTGTATGATCTTCTGGAGCCAGATAAGTAGTGTGCATGTTATATCCATCAGAAACGACTTTTAGGCTATTTTAATTGTTATTAGGATTTTTATTATCATTAATATTACTTTGTTGTTATTAAATGATAACGATTTATATTTATTAAATCATTTATTATATAAATGATATATATATATATATATATATATATATATATATATATATATATATATATATATATATATATATATATATATATATATATATATATATATATATAAATAAGACACTATACTATGAATATATATTATTAGGATATTATTTGGTTTCTATTAATATTTATTGTTGTAGTGGTAGGTATGCATAGAAGATATTTATAAAATATATATATATATATATATATATATATATATATATATATATATATATATATATATATAGGCCTGTTGGTAGCGACAAGGGTCCCCGGGCGGGTGGCCCGGGTTCGAACCCCTCCTTAGGCGCACGCGCCTAAGCTCTAGGAAAAAGGACACCAAAAAAAAAAAAAAAAAATATATATATATATATATATATATATATATATATATATATATGTGTGTGTGTGTGTGTGTGTGTGTGTGTGTGTGTGTGTGTGTGTGTGTGTAGGGATGTATGTATGCATATATAATATATATGTATGTAAATATACTTGGAAGTATATAAATATGAATATAGGATGATGTATAATATAAGTAGAAAGTGAAATAAGGGGAAATCCTAGGCCTGACCGAGCCCAGCTCAACCCCACAGTTAGTGAGCCCAGTCGGGCCAGAGGCCCACAGACCCGGAACCAAACCCGCTCAGCCCGACACCAAACGAACCAAAGGCTCTGTAAAACAGAGCATATATATTAGGAAACGAGAGAGAGAAGGAGAAGAAAATCGATGCAAACTCAAAACCCTAACCCAACTCCAACTCCCCCAGCACCGACCCCGGCCTTGGCGCAACCGCGCGCCACCCTGGGCACCGCCGCGCGCGGCCACGACCGTGCGGAGCGCGGGCGCGTGCGAAGAACAGGGAAACGATAACACGATAGCAACAGCGCCGACCCAATGTTCGTGATGGAATTTCTCGTCACACAGTGAATCGTTTGTCGATCTAATTTCTCGCGGGATCACTCGGACCAGATTTGGCGCTCCGAGGGAGTGGTTCGACGTCGACCATCACGGGAAGGGGCTCACCGGTGCGCCGTCGCAGGGTCGACGGATCTGCGGGTAGGTAAGAGATGTTCTGTTTTTCTTTTGGGTGGTGTGATGTGGTGGTCGCCACCGGTGATGGTTGTCGGGTTGTTAGGGGATTTGGGTTCTGGCCATTGCGGAGGGGCGCCGGATTAGTCAGGAGGGCGCTGTGGTCGTGGGTTATGGTGGTGATGATGATAACGGTGGTGGCCGAAGATTTTGGTGAGCAGGGGGTTCGAGAAGGAGATGGTAATAGCAGTGTGGGATGGCCGAGTTGTAACTCCTCTTTCCAAAAAAATTTTAAAATATTTTTTTATTAATTATTTTATTTGAATGGTGATTTTTAGATTTTGTAAATAATTATTTAGTTAATTATTACAGTAAATATCCTCTAACTGTTACCCTTGAACAATTAATTGATCTTGGATATCCTTTTAGCCTTACAGTATAGAAAACTTATGAGATTTGTCACCAGCCTTATATGGGATTAAATGAGCATGTAGGGCTGTGGACCTTGTTTTTTTTTATTTAAATATGAGATTATCCTCATTCTGATGCTTCTGACCTTGCTCAAGAGTGATTAATGTACTTCCCTTGGAATTTTAAGCATCCTACTAATGTATATTGGGATAGGCTATAGCTAAATCTTGACTTGAGTCCTCTCTCTTGGGACAGGGGATATCTCCAATTATGAAGGAACACATGGTATTACAGTGGTTCCTTATAAGTAGGATGCAAGTATGGACGGAGTATCTGTTGGCACATCAATTTTGATTATTGTTCACAATAACCCTTGTACGTTTAGTTTGTACTTCTCACAGGCAAGAATAGAAGAAAGGATTCTCCATTCCATGACGCTAATCAAAGACCATGGAGCTCTGCATCTCTCCTTTATTAGATTTGCCAAAGACTATGAAGCAGCTTGGAGACTACAAAGAAGACGGTTCTTCTCCTTGTTCTTTCTCTGAGTCTGTAAATGTCTAGGAAATCTTTGTACGTACTTTGTTAGGATGACAATGCTAAAGGAAGAAAATGGTGAAATAGTCTTTTAAAAGAGGCAAAAAATCTGCCGGACTTCCGGACTAATCCGTCGGATAATCCGATCACTCACAGCAAGTTAGTGAGACATTGATCGGATCATCCGACGGACCTCCGCAGAAATCCGCCGGATTATCCGATCGCTCACAATAAGTCAGTGAGCTAATGTTCGGATAATCCGACGGACTTTCGTATAAATCTGCCGGATAATCCGATCGCTCACAGCAAGTTAGTGAGCCAAATGTTCGAATCATCCGACGGACATCCGCGGAAGTCCGACGGATAATTCGGTTCTCTCACAGCAAGTCTGTAAGCTAGTGTTCGGATCATCCGCCGGATTTCTGCTTAAATCCGACGGATAATCCGCTTGACTTGTTTGTAACTTTTGAATTCAAATCCAACGGCATCTGGCAAGTGCATTTAATGCATCCAACGGCTCTTTTTATGACGGTTACTGTTGACCGAATAATCCGATGGATTTCTGCTGAAATCCGGCAGATAATCCGGTTGACGGCTGATTTGCCTTTATGACTTTGGATTTGTATAAAAGGAATTTTACTCTCTCCTCTTAAAGACTATCTCTTACAAGCTTTAAATTTTCTCAACCACAAAAGAGCTTCACCATCAATACTCCACCAAGCTTTCAAATTGTCATCCTTTCCCAAGTGCTAGAGTATTTGCGAGTTGTAATCTTCGATCTTCACGTGTTAGAAGATCAACAAGTTCTCTTCTCATTTGTTTGAAGTTGGCGAGCCTTCGTAAGAAAACTCGTGTGTAGAAGTTGGCGAGTCTTCGGATCCAAACTCGTGTTGAAGTTGGCGAGTTCTTCGGATCCAAACTCGTGTGTACTATTTGACTAAATAGTGGATTTAAGCCGGAGAGAGTTCCGGGACTGGATTGCCTCAAGCGAGGATACCAGGATACATCTTGTGTTTGATCTTCCTACTCTTTACTTTTATTTGTCATATATTGCTTCTATTGCTCTAGATTTATTTTATCTCCCTATTCACCCCCCTCTAGGGTTCTACAATTGGTATCAGAGCTTTGTTCTCTTGATTTGGATTTACACCCTTTGAGTGATCCATGGCCTCTAACCCTAGTATCAACACCTTCCACAATGAAGGACACTCCACAAATAGGCCTCCCATATTTGATGGAACCAACTATAACTACTGGAAAATTAGGATGAGCATTTATCTGAAGTCCATAGATTTCGATTTATGGGATTGTGTGATAAATGGTCTTCCTACTCCTTCCAGAGTTATTGAGGATATTGCTTCTGACACCCTCAGGGACACTCTTACTGAAAACACCAAGAAGCTTGCGAGTCGAGATGCCAAGGCAATGAATGCTCTTTATTGTGCTCTCGACAGTAGTGAATTCAACTGAATCTCTACTTGCAAGACTTCCAATGAGATTTGGAAGTTACTTGAAGTCACACACGAGGAAACTTCACAAGTGAAGGAATCCAAGATTAGTAGACTCACGCAAGAATATGAGTCCTTTAAAATGAAGCATGATGAATCTATTACTTGCATGTTTACTCGTTTTGGTGACATTATTAATCCTCTCTCTTCTCTTGGTAAGGAATATCCTGCTCATGAAAAGATCAGAAAAATTCTTAGAGGATTGACGAAAATTTGGAGTCCTAAAGCTACCGCAATCATTGAGGGGAACGATCTAACAGTCATGAACCTTGAGACCCTCATGGGTAAGCTGATGACTCACGAGCTTGATATGAAGGATCAAGAGGAATCCTCCATACAAGAGAAGGAGAAGACCAAAAAGAAGGAGAAATCTCTTGCTCTCAAAGCGACAAAGTCCTACTCCAAGGATAGCTCCGACGACAATGAGTCGGACGACGATGAAGAAATAGCTCTCACAGCTAAGCACTTCCGGAAGTTCCTAAAATTCAACAAAGCCAACCGCTTCAGACGGGACAACGAAGAAGATCCGACGTGCTATCAATGCAGAAGACCCGGACACATCAAGAGGGATTGTCCGATGATAAGAAAAGACTCAAGCAAGTACGAGAAGCCTAGCAAGGGAAGCTCGTCCTCTAGAAAGTTGTAAGACCCAGTTTTCTAAAATTGGGGTATTTTTGAAAATTTATTATTTTTATTATTTATTAATGGTGATTTAGTCATGTTATGAATTTTGATGATTTTAGTTAATTTAAAATTATTTTCTAAGTCATGGCTTATGACTTTGTGATTTTACTAGTGTAACCCTAGTGTAAACCCTAGAGATTTCATAACCTAGAAACTAACCATGATCATGTGAGCCTAGCCATAGGTTTAGAACATCAAATTAGGGCTTTTTAGCCTAAAGGGTATTTTGGTAATTTTCTAGGATTTATTAGGAATTATTTGGATTTATGTGTTTTTATTATTATTTAATTATTTGATTAGTGTCATGTTAGTCCCTAACCTAGTTTACCCTAACCTAGAGATTAGTCACTAACCTAGGAGGCTAATGTTAGATGTTAACCTATGTGTAAATATCTAGGTTTGATAATATCTAGATATTTTACTTTTAGATATTTTAGAAACCTAAAATATCTATCCCCTTAGTCAAATACTTAGGAGCTAAGTTTTGCTAGGAGGATAAACCTTAAATATCTACCCCCTACCCCCCATGACCAGCCAACCCTACCCCCTTCCATATAAACACACCCTCCCTTCATTCAAGCTTCTTTCATTACACAAAAACCTAGTTTTTTCCCTCTACTTCAACCCTTCACCATTTAACCAATTTGACTCCAAATTGAGCCAAACTTCTTGCATTGGAACCCCCTACCATTGAGGATACTAAGGGAGGCTAGCTAGCAAGGTTGAAGATCAATTTGGCCATCTCAAGTGAAGAGGATACCCCCCCTACTTTGGTGTTTTCTTGACTTTTCACCAAATAGGTAAATACCTATAAACCTTGTTAATATTCTATTTTCTCTTCATAATTGCATGCATATAGGTATACCCTAACTGTAGGCTAAGTTTGGTGAGATTTAGGCTTGGTTTGGTGTCCGTATCGGACACGTGTCTGTGTCTTAATTTCAGTGTTTGGTGAAATGTCACTATGGTTTAAATGTTATTGTTTTCCAAAACAAAATATATTTTTGGGTAGCCCTAGACATGTAGGACACAACCCTAGTTGACTGAGCACGAAATCGTGTCGTGTCCGTGTCCAAATTGGACACGAACACACTGTTAAACACACTGCACACTGTGTAAAACACGCACTGACACGGCCTTCGTGTCATGTCTAGACACGACTTGGACACAAAGTTTCATGCCTAATCCCTAGCCCTAGACCTAGGCTACCCCCTGACACGAGCATGACACGTATTGGTGCGTGTGTCGTGTCCACGAGGCTCTGTCCTCGCTGCACGAGGCAGTGCACTGTGCCTGTGTTCTCCCCTGCTACTCGGGGGCGACACAGGACACGACACGGCCTCTCATGGCCTGATTTTTTGTGGACACGTGTGCCTCGTGTCTGACACACTGCACACAAAATTTTAGGCGAATTGGTCTGGTGGATCGAGAGAAAACTCGATCGCACCGACCCGTGCCTGTGCTGTACGTGTGTGAAAACACACACTGATACGCGTGTCCCGTGTCTCGCACACGCGACGTAGACACGTGTCAGGGTGTCCTAACCCTAGCCCTACACTAGGTAGACACTGGGACACAACCACGTGGGTTGTGTTGTGTTGTGTCGTGTCGTGCACACGAACGACGTGAACGCGTGCACGAGGAGCAGTCTAGTTGTGCACTGTTTTTGCATTTCCTGTGATTGGACACGTTTGTGTCCACTTGAGTGGACACAAACTCTTGTGTGACACGTATGCAATATGTAGATATGTTACCAACCATTAATTGACCATTTTAGCTTAATTTTCTAGATCAATTTCCATTTTCCCTATTATCCGAAAAACTGTGAAACTGTCCATATATCCTGTTTTTTCCCAGATTTTAAAAATGAGATTTAGCATCAATTTTTACCTAATCTACACTGTTATTTGTATGTAATTAAGACCCTAACTTGTTCACCTATGTAAATACTAATTGTATGTCAAATTTGGGTTTGTTTTGAAGTTGTTTGAGGCTGAAATCTGAGATTTCAGTTTAGGGACTGTTTTGAACTCTTTGTTTTGGTTTTAAGTTCAAAATGTTAACTGATGTTGATATGTTAACTGAGAATGAAGTTAGGAAACCTTGCTTACTGTTATGAGATGTATATTGAACTGATTTCAGTAGGGGG
The DNA here is from genome assembly GCA_029216955.1 of Iris pallida. Taxonomy (NCBI): domain Eukaryota; kingdom Viridiplantae; phylum Streptophyta; class Magnoliopsida; order Asparagales; family Iridaceae; genus Iris; species Iris pallida. The sequence continues at coordinate 3,819,966 of JANAVB010038218.1, forward strand.
AGTTTTTCTATCAAATCTGAGATTGGTTTGGGGGTTTTGTGGGGATTCAAATCTGAGATTTAATGTTGCCATCACTGTTTTCATCACTCACACACTCCATGATCACTCTCTCACATACACACACATTGGCACACATGCTTATACACCCTAGCCTACACTCACATGTAATCCCCCACACACTCATGTATCCTATCACTTCACTCTACACACTCAAGCCTAACACTCTATCACACATGCTAGCCTAGGTTTCATGTTCACACACATGACACCCCTCACACTCTCACTCACTCTTGTACACACACACACACTCTCACCCTCTCATCCACTCTCTCTCTCTACCTATATTATGTATATATGATTATATATGTATATGTATATATATGGAATATATATTAGATATTTATATATGGAATACATATAGTATCTAGGTTATGGTCTAGATAAACTAGCCTATGGCCAATTGGGGGTTGACCCTAATTTGTCTAAGTGACCCATTGACCTAGGTACCCTAATGACCCTTGTTTGACTAGAGTTGACCAAAGTCAACCTTAGGTCAAACTTAACCTAGTTGACCTAGATTGAACTTAAATTAACCTAGAATGACTAGCTTGACATTGGTTGACCTAACTTGACTAGTAGACCTAGTTGACTAGATAATTGACAATTGTTGACCAAAGTCAACTATTGGTCAAACCTTGACCAAATTGACCTAAAATGACTTGGATGAACATAGAAGGACTATTTGACTTGAGTTTGACTAAACTAGATGATTAGGTTGACCATATAGATTATGCGGGTAATCCTATATAGATGAAGATATGTATGGGGTTAAGTTAGATACCTAGAGTCGAGTCATGACTTGAGTTGGAGAATGGGATTAGCTTGATTACAGGATTAAGGTTGGTATTATACTATATATTTTATGTGATATACTTTATTGTAGTATAGTATCTTAGGTATCCTAAGACAGGTTAGCCTATATTTGGTTTTGAGTTAGCCTTATAGAGTTTGACTGGATGTTGACCATGTTGACTAGTATTGACTAATCTGACCATTATTGACTAAGCCCTAGATAACTTGACTAGTTTGGCTAGAATATTTGACCAAGGGTTGACTTTAACCTAGATTAGACTTGTTTAACCTTGTTTGACCTTGTATGACTTAGTTTAACTTCTTGTGACCTAGTATGACTTGATTTGACTTAGTTTGACTGTAGTGTTGACCTAGTTTGACTTTGACCTAGATTGGCTTAGAATTCATATAGATTGCATCGTAGATTTTATTTACCTTTATTTTGGACATGTCATAACTGTATTACTCTATTTTAGGACATTGTGACCTTGGTACAGACATCTGATATTACACTACTCTTTCCAGAGTAACAGGCGAGTACATTCTCTGATAATTCTCTCATTTATTTGTCGATTACTGTATTTCAGTTCTAGTTAGTTCTATATGATTCTCTGTATCAATACGTATGGATATTTCTGGATTCATGTATCGACACATACCTTACTTGCTGGCCTCTATTACTGGAGTCATTAGTATCATTCTGGAATCATTTCTGGAATCATCACGTATTGGCCAGACTCATCTCGATTTTTTTTTGTCGATTTTGGATTCACTTGCTGGGCGGGGAAATATTGAGTAAGACATGTAGACATACCCCAAATCCGGAATCTCCTACTGGAATCTACCGGAAGCATAGCCATCTCTTGCCCGATCAGTGAGAGATGTGCCTGATACCTACAGCCGTTTGCATGTCGACCTCGGTATTTTAAAACACACTGTTAGATCATAGTTGGACTCACCCTGGTTTCATTGATCACTGTTGGACTCATCTTGTACTGGAAATTATCTGGTATCAGATTATATGGACTGGACTCACACTGGGATTACATTAGACTTATATCGTACTGTCTGGACTCGTACATATTATTCTAGTTCAGTTAGCTTTTATTACAGTCTTCATTGCCATGATTCTTCTCTTGTTCTAGTTACCTTTCTTTTCTTGTATCTTACTGCCTCTCTATGCCATTATTACCTGTATAACACTGCCATGCTCATCAATAAAACTGTCTATAACTGCTTTATAGTTCTTTGTCATTTACTTGGGTTTTTTTTGATGAGTTGTACTCGTTCCCGTCCTGATTGGACCTGTTGAAAATATTACAGATGATAATCCTGAGGACACATGCCCTGCTTACCATGGACCTGGCGAGGGATTAGCTACCTTTGGTTCCGACTCTCAGGAGTGATTCAGGAGATTAGCTAGTAGACCACTTTAGCTTTCATGTTTTGGCTTGATGTATTAAAGTTAAGATATTGAGTCTGTATTAAGTTGGTTTGAGATATTGGAGTATTATTTTAGCAGTCAGTTGTTGTTGTCTTTAATTCCTTAGGTATAACTTCTGTGTTATCTTTTCGTGCTTAGACTGTGTTTGAGTAGATCATACCCTTTACTTGCCCTCCATTCGGAGCTGATATCTGGACAAGTACTTTTTATATTCACTGCATGAGATTAGTTAGCAACCTAGAACAGCTTACTACCGCCGACACTGCGGCGTAGGCTGGACGTAACCACTTCTCGTGCCCCTATACAGGGTGCGGGTCGTGACACATTTTTAGTGGTGGCCCATGCAGGTCTGTCGACTAAATTATTTGGTTACGTTATTGTACCAAGCATGCATGCAATTAGAAACTTAAGGTAATTAGACAACATTAGGAATGACGCTTAGAACACCTAGAGGATTACTAGGATTGCAACATAAAAAATACATCCCATGCTTGCTATTATAATTAGATTTTCTTGTCTATGATTGTTTTGTTTAAAGAGTCCTTATAAGTCTTTTTATTGTAATTAGATGGTGCTTACTCGTTCATCCCGGTATGTCTCACCTGAGAATGACACACTTCCCATCCAGTCAGCTGACCAGTTGACTGATACACCTCCACCTCCACCTACCACATTCCTCCACTCCACAGATCCACAAACCCAGATACCACAACCACCTTCCACATCACAGGCCCAGCAGGACCCAATACTTCCACCACCCCCTATCACTATACCTACCCAGGCTTTCGTCACACTCGACGGGAACCAACTGCTCATTCTGATCCAGGGGTTCCTAGCAACCCATCAGGAGCAGACCACCCTACTCCGCCAGAGCATAGAGCATTCTGAGGGACGTACCGTGGTCCCACCACCTGTAGAGCCGCGGCAGAGAGCAGGGACGATCAAGGACTTCATGGGTCTGAATCCCAAGGAGTTCTTAGAGACTGAGGGCATAGTAGTAGCAGATGACCGGTTAGACTCGGTAGAGAGGAAGCTCATTGGAGTTAGGATGCCGGATGACCTCCAGGTCGAGGCAGCGGGATTTTTGCTGATAGACTTGGCAGGAGTTTGGTTCCGGAATGAGCCATTATTCGCGATAGGGACAGCCACTTGGGATCAGTTTAAGACCCAGTTCAAGAAAAAATTCTTCTCGACCACTGCTAGAGTAGCCATGGGGCTACGATTCCAGAACATCCAGCAGGGGAACCATTCTGTTGACGAGTATGCGGCAGAGTTTAGTCGCCTGAGCCGTTTCGCTCCTAGCCTAGTTGCTGACCCTGAGGAGATGACGCGTAGGTTTTGCCGTGGTCTAGTTCCAGACATTGGCATTCTTATAGTGGCAAACGGTATGACTGACTACTACCAGAGCTTAGAGTTAGCCCGGAGTATCGAGGACCGTCTTCTGTCTTGCAAGAGGCCGATTTCTGTACACATTGAGGGATCCTCCAAGCGTCAGGCTTTCCAGCAGAAAGTGCCGACGCTACACCAGCAGACATATCATCCTCCCACACCACATCATTCGACCCCGCCAGTTAGAGCCCCGGGACCCCGGCAGCATCAGTATCGGGGTCAGGACCCGAAGACGATCAGTTGTTCATACTGCAGGAAGCAGGGACACATCAGGGAGCAGTGTAGGAAGAGGCTGAAGGTTTGCTATACTTGTGGGTCTGATACTCACCAGAAGATGGATTGTCCTATTGCACCTCCTTATATGGGGGCTAGGCCACCTATAGCTCAGCACCAGAGGGGTGGAGCTTTTGCGATGACGGTCGAGGAGACCAACGCTGTAGGTAACGGGTTAGCAGGTTTGTCTTTTCTGTCCTTCCTTTCCCATCTTGTTGTATGATTCCATTAGTACCTGTCAGGATATGCTTGTGATATGCTAGATAGTGTAGTTACCATGTTCGAGACTGTAGAATCACGACCAGTAGGACTATGATTGCATGTTATCTTTTGACTCTGATTGACTGGGGGTTTGACCTAGAAGGAGTACGACTATCTTAATTTCGAGGACAAAATTTCTCTAAGGAGGGTAGACTTGTAAGACCCAGTTTTCTGAAATTGGGGTATTTTTGAAAATTTATTATTTTTATTATTTATTAATGGTGATTTAGTCATGTTATGAATTTTGATGATTTTAGTTAATTTAAAATTATTTTCTAAGTCATGGCTTATGACTTTGTGATTTTACTAGTGTAACCCTAGTGTAAACCCTAGAAATTTTATAACCTAGAAACTAACCATGATCATGTGAGCCTAGCCATAGGTTTAGAACATCAAATTAGGGCTTTTTAGCCTAAAGGGTATTTTGATAATTTTCTAGGATTTATTAGGAATTATTTGGATTTATGTGTTTTTATTATTATTTAATTATTTGATTAGTGTCATGTTAGTCCCTAACCTAGTTTACCCTAACCTAGAGATTAGTCACTAACCTAGGAGGCTAATGTTAGATGTTAACCTATGTGTAAATATCTAGGTTTGATAATATCTAGATATTTTACTTTTAGATATTTTAGAAACCTAAAATATCTATCCCCTTAGTCAAATACTTAGGAGCTAAGTTTTGCTAGATGGATAAACCCTAAATATCTACCCCCTACCCCCCATGACCAGCCAACCCTACCCCCTTCCATATAAACACACCCCCCCTTCATTCAAGCTTCTTTCATTACACAAAAACCTAGTTTTTTCCCTCTACTTCAACCCTTCACCATTTAACCAATTTGACTCCAAATTGAGCCAAACTTCTTGCATTGGAACCCCCTACCATTGAGGATACTAAGGGAGGCTAGCTAGCAAGGTTGAAGATCAATTTGGCCATCTCAAGTGAAGAGGATACCCCCCCTACTTTGGTGTTTTCTTGACTTTTCACCAAATAGGTAAATACCTATAAACCTTGTTAATATTCTGTTTTCTCTTCATAATTGCATGCATATAGGTATACCCTAACTGTAGGCTAAGTTTGGTGAGATTTAGGCTTGGTTTGGTGTCCGTATCGGACACGTGTCTGTGTCTTAATTTCAGTGTTTGGTGAAATGTCACTATGGTTTAAATGTTGTTGTTTTCCAAAACAAAATATATTTTTGGGTAGCCCTAGACATGTAGGACACAACCCTAGTTGACTGAGCACGAAATCGTGTCGTGTCCGTGTCCAAATTGGACACGAACACACTGTTAAACACACTGCACACTGTGTAAAACACGTACTGACACGGCCTTCGTGTCGTGTCTAGACACGACTTGGACACAAAGTGTCATGCCTAATCCCTAGCCCTAGACCTAGGCTACCCCCTGACACGAGCACGACACGTATTGGTGCGTGTGTCGTGTCCACGAGGCTCTGTCCTCGCTGCACGAGGCAGTGCACTGTGCCTGTGTTCTCCCCTGCTACTCGGGGGCGACACAAGACACGACACGGCCTCTCATGGCCTGATTTTTTGTGGACACGTGCGCCTCGTGTCTGACACACTGCACACAAAATTTTAGGCGAATTGGTCTGGTGGATCGAGAGAAAACTCGATCGCACCGACCCGTGCCTGTGCTGTGCGTGTGTAAAAATGCGCACTGATACGCGTGTCCCGTGTCTCGCACACACGACGTGGACACGTGTCAGGGTGTCCTAATCCTAGCCCTACACTAGGTAGACACTGGGACACAACCACGTGGGTTGTGTTGTGTCGTGTCGTGCACACGAACGACGTGAACGCGTGCACGAGGAGCAGTCTAGTTGTGCACTGTTTTTGCATTTCCTGTGATTGGACACGTTTGTGTCCACTTGAGTGGACACAAACTCTTGTGTGACACGTATGCAATATGTAGATATGTTACCAACCATTAATTGACCATTTTAGCTTAATTTTCTAGATCAATTTCCATTTTTCCTATTATCCGAAAAACTGTGAAACTGTCCATATATCCTGTTTTTTCCCAGATTTTAAAAATGAGATTTAGCATCAATTTTTACCAAATCTACACTGTTATTTGTATGTAATTAAGACCCTAACTTGTTCACCTATGTAAATACTAATTGTATGTCAAATTTGGGTTTGTTTTGAAGTTGTTTGAGGCTGAAATCTGAGATTTCAGTTTAGGGACTGTTTTGAACTCTTTGTTTTGGTTTTAAGTTCAAAATGTTAACTGATGTTGATATGTTAACTGAGAATGAAGTTAGGAAACCTTGCTTACTGTTATGAGATGTATATTGAACTGATTTCAGTAGGGGGGAGTTTTTCTATCAAATCTGAGATTGGTTTGGGGGTTTTGTGGGGATTCAAATCTGAGATTTAATGTTGCCATCACTGTTTTCATCACTCACACACTCCATGATCACTCTCTCACATACACACACATTGGCACCCATGCTTATACACCCTAGCCTACACTCACATGTAATCCTCCACACACTCATGTATCCTATCACTTCACTCTACACACTCAAGCCTAACACTCTATCACACATGCTAGCCTAGGTTTCATGTTCACACACATGACACCCCTCACACTCTCACTCACTCTTGTACACACACACACACTCTCACCCTCTCATCCACTCTCTCTCTCTACCTATATTATGTATATATGATTATATATGTATATGTATATATATAGAATATATATTAGATATTTATATATGGAATACATATAGTATCTAGGTTATGGTCTAGATAAACTAGCCTATGGCCAATTGGGGGTTGACCCTAATTTGTCTAAGTGACCCCTTGACCTAGGTACCCTAATGACCCTTGTTTGACTAGAGTTGACCAAAGTCAACCTTAGGTCAAACTTAACCTAGTTGACCTAGATTGAACTTAAATTAACCTAGAATGACTAGCTTGACATTGGTTGACCTAACTTGACTAGTAGACCTAGTTGACTAGATAATTGACAATTGTTGACCAAAGTCAACTATTGGTCAAACCTTGACCAAATTGACCTAAAATGACTTGGATGAACATAGAAGGACTATTTGACTTGAGTTTGACTAAACTAGATGATTAGGTTGACCATATAGATTATGAGGGTAATCCTATATAGATGAAGATATGTATGGGGTTAAGTTAGATACCTAGAGTCGAGTCATGATTTGAGTTGGAGAATGGGATTAGCTTGATTACAGGATTAAGGTTGGTATTATACTATATATATTTCATGTGATATACTTTATTGTAGTATAGTATCTTAGGTATCCTAAGACAGGTTAGCCTATGTTTGGTTTTGAGTTAGCCTTATAGAGTTTGACTGGATGTTGACCATGTTGACTAGTATTGACTAATCTGACCATTATTGACTAAGCCCTAGATAACTTGACTAGTTTGGCTAGAATATTTGACCAAGGGTTGACTTTAACCTAGATTAGACTTGTTTAACCTTGTTTGACCTTGTATGACTTAGTTTAACTTCTTGTGACCTAGTATGACTTAATTTGACTTAGTTTGACTGTAGTGTTGACCTAGTTTGACTTTGACCTAGATTGGCTTAGAATTCATATAGATTGCATCGTAGATTTTATTTACCTTTATTTTGGACATGTCATAACTGTATTACTCTATTTTAGGACATTGTGACCTTGGTACAGACATCTGATATTACACTACTCTTTCCAGAGTAACATGCGAGTACATTCTCTGATAATTCTCTCATTTATTTGTCGATTACTGTATTTCAGTTCTAGTTAGTTCTATATGATTCTCTGTATCAACACGTATGGATATTTCTGGATTCATGTATCGACACATACCTTACTTGCTGGCCTCTATTACTGGAGTCATTAGTATCATTCTTGAATCATTTTTGGAATCATCACGTATTGGCCAGACTCATCTCGATTCTTTTTGTCGATTTTGGATTCACTTGCTGGGCGGGGAAATATTGAGTAAAACATGTAGACATACCCCAAATCCGGAATCTCCTACTGGAATCTACCGGAAGCATAGCCATCTCTTGCCCGATCAGTGAGAGATGTGTCTGATACCTACAGCCGTTTGCATGTCGACCTCGGTATTTTAAAACACACTGTTAGATCATAGTTGGACTCACCCTGGTTTCATTGATCACTGTTGGACTCATCTTGTACTGAAAATTATCTGGTATCAGATTATATGGACTGGACTCACACTGGGATTACATTAGACTTATATCGTACTGTCTGGACTCGTACATATTATTCTAGTTCAGTTAGCTTTTATTACAGTCTTCATTGCCATGATTCTTCTCTTGTTCTAGTTACCTTTCTTTTCTTGTATCTTACTGCCTCTCTATGCCATCATTACCTGTATAACACTGCCATGCTCATCAATAAAACTGTCTATAACTGCTTTATAGTTCTTTGTCATTTACTTGGGTTTTTCTTGATGAGTTGTACTCGTTCCCGTCCTGATTGGACCTGTTGAAAATATTACAGATGATAATCCTGAGGACACATGCCCTGCTTACCATGGACCTGGCGAGGGATTAGCTACATTTTGGTTCTGACTCTCAGGAGTGATTCAGGAGATTAGCTAGTAGACCACTTTAGCTTTCATGTTTTGGCTTGATGTATTAAAGTTAAGATATTGAGTCTGTATTAAGTTGGTTTGAGATATTGGAGTATTATTTTAACAGTCAGTTGTTGTTGTCTTTAATTCCTTAGGTATAACTTCTGTGTTATCTTTTCGTACTTAGACTGTGTTTGAGTAGATCATACCCTTTACTTGCCCTCCATTCGGAGCTGATATCTGGACAAATACTTTTTATATTCACTACATGAGATTAGTTAGCAACCTAGAACAGCTTACTACCGCCGACATTGCGGCGTAGGCTGGACGTAACCACTTCTCGTGCCCCTATACAGGGTGCGGGTCGTGACAAAAGTTCGCTAACACAAGCATTTGGTGTGAAAGCGACGCGAGCGACTCCGACAACGACAAGGAGTGCAAACACAATGCCAACGTCTGTCTCATGGTAACCGATGAGGTACTTGATGATTTCTTCTTAAACACTCTTACCTATGATGATTTGGAGAAAGCTATTCTTGAATTGCATGAAGAGCACAAAGGTGTTCGGAATAAATACAAGAAATCTCTTAAAGAGGTTGAAGCTCTTCAACTTGAAGTAGAAAGGCTCTCAAGCATCATTATTGATGTGAAAGGAAAATCTTCTGCTTCTGACACGGATGAAATAGAGTCCTTGCGACTCAAGTTGCAAGAATCTCTTGACACCATCAAGAAAAAGGATGATGAGATTCAATCCATGAGAAGCTCTTATGAATTTGCTATGCACAAAGTTCAAGATGCTAATAGGAGAGAATATGACACTTCTATTAAGTATAATGATCTTCTTATGCAGTGTAAGAGATTTGGTAATAAGGACACTACTCACATGCATGCTCCTAAACATCTCCACACTCACCATAATGCTAGGCACACTTCATACATGAACACCACACACAAATCCTTTCCTAACACAAGGAAATGACCTTTTATTAAGAAAAACACTTCGCATCATGCTTTTTATTATCATTATCACAATACTAATGCTAGAGCTCCTCGCACTAGAGATTCACACATGCATGATTCTCACATATCTTCTTCTAAACCTTCTATGATTTGTAATTACTGTGGCTTGCATGGACATACAACCAATTATTGTCATACAAGGAAACTTGTTGACAAGAAAGTTTTTATGTGGGTTCCTAAGACTAACCCTTAAGGACGGATCATGGGTACCAAAATGTTCATCTTTAACTTATGTTATAGGTGAAGAGTCCTTCTCATGCTAGAAGCAAGTGGATTCTCGATAGCGGTTGTTCACGGCACATGACCGGGGATGCTTCATTATTTATAACGCTATCGATGAAGAAGGAAGGATACGTCTCTTTTGGTAACAATCTCAAAGGTCACATTATAGGGAATGGTAATATAGGTTCCCCTCCTTATCCTTGTATTAAGAATGTGTGTCTTGTTACTAATCTTAAACACAATCTTCTTAGTATTAGTCATCTTACCGATAATGGTTATGATATCAAGTTTGTTAAGCTCAAATGCTTCATTACCGATAGTTCTAATGGATCTATTGTTTATGAAGGAATTAGAGAAAACAATATCTATGTTTTATATCTTGTTGAAGACACTAACAATGACATGTGCTTAGTTGCTAAAAACGATGAGAGTTGGCTTTGGCACATGAGGCTTGGACACGCCAACATGGATACCATCTCTCGTCTTGCTACCAAGAAGCTCATAAGAGGACTCCCAAGCATCCCATTCAAAAAGGATATGGTATGTGAAGAATGCGAGAAGAGTAAGTTAACAAAGTCTTCCTTCAAATCAATCAACTCTGTGAGTACTTCTAGACCCCTTCAACTTATCCATATGGATCTTTTTGGGCCTAGTAGAGTTGCTAGCTTTGGAGGCAAGCATTATGCTTTTGTTTTAGTTGATGATTTTTCAAGATTTACTTGGGTTATTTTTCTTGCTTGCAAAAGTGATACTTTTCGTGAATTTGTTGCCTTTTGTAAACATGTTCAAAATGAGAAAGGTTTTTCTATTAATAAAATTAGAAGTGATCATGGAGGAGAATTTGATAATGTCGATTTCAAAAGATTTTGTGAAAAGAATGGGTTTGGACATGATTTTGCTTGTCCACGAACTCCTCAACAAAATGGTGTTGTGGAGAGAAAGAATAGAACCCTTGGCGATATGGCCCGGGTTATGTTAAACCAATATAAGCTCCCCCAATACTTTTGGGCGGAAGCCGTTAATACGACATGCCATGTTATTAATAGGGTCTTGATTAGACCTATTTCTAAGAAGACTCCTTATGAGCTTTGGTTTGACAAAATTCCCTCTATTGAATATTTCAAAGTTTTTGGTTGCAATTGTTTTATTTTGAATACCAAGGATAACCTAGGCAAGTTTGAAGAAAAAGCCTATGAAGGAATATTCCTTGGATACTCTACTCATAGTAAAGGTTTTCGTGTTTTTAACAAAAGAAGTCTTGTTGTTGAAGAGTCAATCAATGTCTCTTTTAATGAACTCAACTCTTCTACATTCTCCTCTTCAGAGGATATTGATGACATCTCGTTTGGATTGGAGAACTCCTCTATTGAAGATCGTCCTTCTTCATCTAACAATGAAGTTGTGACTCCATCAAAAGAGTCTCCTCCTCTCGAGCCTCCTCAAAAGGATCTCCCAAAAGAATGGAGATTTGTCACCAATCATCCTAAGGAGCTTATCATTGGGGATCCTTTCTCCAGTGTTAGCACTACATCCGCCACTTGTGATCTTTGTGCAAATGTGGCTTTTATCTCTCAAATAGAGCCTAAAAATGTTAATGATGCTTTTCTTGATGAGTTTTGGATGATAGCTATGCAAGAGAAGCTAAATCAATTCGAGCGTAGTAAGGTTTGGGAACTTGTCCCAAAACCTAGCAATCATCCCATTATTGGAACAAAATGGGTGTTTCGTAACAAGCTTAATGAAGATGGGTTAGTGACTCGTAACAAAGCCCGATTGGTTGCTCAAGGCTATAACCAAGAGGAAGGCATTGACTACGACGAAACCTATGCTCCGGTTGCACGGCTTGAATCCATTCGCATGCTTTGTGCTTTTGCTTGTTTTAATGACTTTAAGCTCTTTCAAATGGATGTTAAGAGTGCTTTTCTGAATGGTATTATTAAAGAGGAAGTTTATGTTAAACAACCTCCCGGTTTTGAAGATTTTCAATTTCCTAATCACGTGTTCAAACTTCACAAAGCCCTTTATGGCCTCAAACAAGCTCTCTGTGCTTGGTATGAGCGCCTTAGCTCCTTTCTTATTTCTCACAATTTTTCAAAGGGGAAAGTCGACACAACACTCTTTATCAAATCCCATGATGTCACTCTTTTATTGGTTCAAATTTATGTTGATGATATTATTTTTGGTTCTACTAACAATACACTTTGCGTAGAATTTGCTAACGTTATGCAGAAAGAATTTGAAATGAACATGATGGGTGAACTTTCATTCTTTTTGGGCTTACAAATCAAGCAAGGACCCAAAGGAACCTTCATCAATCAGGCAAAATATACAAAGGACCTCCTCAAGCGTTTTGACCTCGACTCATCCAAATCAATGAGGACTCCTATGGCCACAAAGACAAAGTTTGACAATGATGAAGATGGCACATCGGTCGACATTCGTAAGTATAGAGGTATGATCGGTAGTTTACTTTATCTTACTGCTAGCCGTCCCGACATTATGTTTAGTGTGTGTCTTTGTGCTCGATATCAAGCAAATCCCAAAGAATCTCACTTATGTGCCGTAAAACGCATTTTTCGGTATCTCAAGGGCACCATTAACTTGGGGCTATGGTATCCCAAATCCTCATCCTTTGAGCTTCGCGGTTTCTCGGATGCGGATTTTGCCGAATGCAAACTTGACCGAAAAAGCACTAGCGTCACGTGTCATTTCTTGGATAAATCCTTGATATCATGGTTTAGCAAGAAACAAAACTCTGTCGCTCTTTCTACCACCGAAGCTGAATACAGAGCGGCAGGGTGTTGTTGTGCACAAATTCTTTGGATGACACAGACACTAGTAGATTGTGGTATTTCTTCTTCATGCATCCCTATTAAATGTGATAATACTAGCTCCATTAATCTCACGAAAAACCCAATTTGTCACTCTCGCACTAAACACATTGAGATAAGACATCACTTTCTACGGGATAATCAACTGAAGGATGATATTTGTCTTGAATTCATTGACACCATTCATCAACTTGCTGATATTTTTACCAAACCTCTCTCTGAAGATCGATTCACTTTTATTTGTCGAGAAATCGGGCTCCTCAATATCTCTATTTGACATCTTCTTGTCTTTTTACGGATTTTCTGGAGGATTTCCGCAGTAATCCGCCGGATCTTTCGTTCATTTCCAGCAGCTTCTTGATTTGCTAGTTCGAAAAATCTGCCGGATTTCCGCTGCAATCCGACGGATTATCCGCATTTATTGTCCTCCGCCAAATTCGGCCGTGAACAACTGCTTCATTAAATGGACGTGACCCACCACCTACCCGCATTTAATTCGTTCTTATCTTTATTCAGATTTTTTGCCGGATTTCCGCATAAATTCGACGGATTTTCCGTGTTCGCGGTACAGGCACAGAAAACGAAGCGTCGGCTGCCTTTTCTATCCGTTCCCCTTCCTCTCTATCCGTTCCCAACATTTACACCCCTTCATTAACACCTTTCCATCCACTATATACTTCATCCCCTCTCCTTCCATCCTTCCATTCTTCTCCAAATAACTCCCACTCACTCTCTCTTCCTCCATGGCTTCTCACACCAAACGTCAACGCCATGACGGGAGCTCCTCCTCCACTCAGCCTCCTACCCTTGCTATATTTGTTCCTCCTCCCACGCAAGGCCACAATCAACTCGTCTTCAAGTCGGCTTCCCACTCCCGGGAATGGTTTTCGTTCTACAACAAAGCTCCAGTCTGCTCCGGAAAACCTATCTCGTGGCTCAACTTCAAGGACCACCGCGACTACTTCCGCTTCTCCTGCATCGACGCCCTCCTTGAGCGTCAGGTCGACTTCTATCCACATGCCATTCGCATGTTCTACTGCAATCTCGTTCCCGCCAAGGAAGGTCCGGAGTTCGAGACAAATGTTGGTAGCGTGAAGATCACCGTTACTGCCGCATCCTTGGCCACCATCCTTGGTCTCGATGAACGCAAGGTCCATCGTTCCCTTCCAGGCACCATCGACCACATCTCCTTCTCTTCCGACATGAGTTATGAAGAGTTCCTTTTTAACATCTGTGGTGGATCTCTTGTTCAGCGCCCTGAGGACAAGGACCTGAGTCCCTTTTTCTATGACATGCATCGGATCCTTTGCCACACTCTCACCCCGAAGTTTGGGAATATGGACAGCCTGACTGCTGAGGAGCTAATCTACATGTATTATCTGGTCGCCCGCCAACCCTTTTCACTGTCCAAGTCCATCATCTACACCATGATGCTTATCAGGGAATCTCCTCATCGTTCCCTACTCTTCGGTATGTACATCACCATGATCCTTGAAGCAAATGGTGTTGACCTGACTCATTGCCCGGTTGGCGATCCTCGTCCCTCCCCTCTTGCCAAATCGAAGGGACGTGGTCGTGCGGCTCCTGCTGTTGCCCCTCCTACTGCTCCTGCTGCTGTTGCCGGTGGCCCTGCATCTCCTCCGGTGACTCTTCTCACTCATGACGTGTGCCGCTACATTGATCGCAAGTTTGCCGATCTATCTCTCTCTACCCATGAGCGTATTCAGGCCAACACTCGAGGACTCGACACTCTTATCTACCATGGCTTCATGGACCAGGCGTACTACATTCAGCGTATGTTTGAGGAGCACACTCCCTTTCTCAACCCTAACACTCCTTATCCAGACTTTCCGGGGCCTCGCTTCACTGATCCTAACGTTTATGGCTTCATGTACCCGGATGGCGTCGACCCTTATGGCGCCTTCACCACTGCTCCCGGGGATGATGAGGATCAGGAGGCCGGCCCATCTCACGCGCCTGACAGTTGATGATGCCTTATTTAGTCTTGTCTTGTGTGGTCCTTCGGGGACTTTTCGTATGTGTTTTGTGTGGTCCTACGGGACTTTTAAATATCTGCTTTTAGTTGTGTGTTCAGTTGGGCTTCCATAGCCTCGTTGTTTGTACCCCTATTTTTTTTATTAAATGAAAGTTTTAGTATGTTTTTCTGTTCAGTTATATATTCTGTCTTTTTCTCACCATCTTTGATTAACTGACAAAGGGGGAGAAATCGTATTGAGAGGGAGATTCTTTATTACGGGGGAGCTATTTACTTTCTTTATTCTTATTATTTGTCAATTATCAAAATGGGAGAGTTTGTTGGCACATCAATTTTGATTATTGTTCACAATAACCCTTGTACGTTTAGTTTGTACTTCTCACAGGCAAGAATAGAAGAAAAGATTCTCCATTCTATGACGCTAATCAAAGACCATGGAGCTTTGCATCTCTCCTTTATCAGATTTGTCAAAGACTATGAAGCAGCTTGGAGACTACAAAGAAGACGGTTTTTCTCCTTGTTCTTTCTCTGAGTCTGTAAATGTCTAGAAAATCTTTGTATGTACTTTGTTAGGATGACAATGCTAAAGGAAGAAAATGATGAAATAGTCTTTTAAAAGAGGCAAAAAATCTGCCGAATTTCCGGACTAATCCGTCGGATAATTCGATCACTCACAGCAAGTTAGTGAGACATTGATCGGATCATCCGACGGACCTCCGCAGAAATCCGCCGGATTATCCGATCGCTCACAGCAAGTCAGTGAGCCAATGTTCGGATAATCCGACGGACTTCCGTATAAATCCGCCGGATAATCCGATCGCTCACAACAAGTTAGTGAGCCAAATGTTCGGATCATCCGACGGACATCCGCGGAAGTCCGACGGATAATCCGGTTCTCTCACAGCAAGTCTGTAAGCTAGTGTTCGGATCATCCGTCGGATTTCCGCTTAAATTCGACGGATAATCCGCTTGACTTGTTTGCAACTTTTGAATTCAAATCCAACGGCATCTGGCAAGTGCATTTAATGCATCCAACGGCTCTTTTTATGACCGTTACTGTTGACCGAATAATCCGACGGATTTCCGCTGAAATCCGACGGATAATCCGGTTGACGGCTGATTTGCCTTTATGACTTTGGATTTGTATAAAAGGAGTTTCACTCTCTCCTCTTAAAGACTATCTCTTACAAGCTTTAAATTTTCTCAGCCACAAAAGAGCTTCACCATCAATACTCCACCAAGCTTTCAAATTGTCATCCTTTCCCAAGTGCTAGAGTATTTGCGAGTTGTAATCTTCGATCTTCACGTGTTAGAAGATCAACAAGTTCTCTTCTCATTTGTTTGAAGTTGGCGAGCCTTCGTAAGAAAACTCGTGTGTAGAAGTTGGCGAGTCTTCGGATCCAAACTCGTGTTGAAGTTGGCGAGTTCTTCGGATCCAAACTCATGTGTACTATTTGACTAAATAGTGGATTTAAGCCGGAGAGAGTTCCGGGACTGGATTGCCTCAAGCGAGGATACCAGGATACATCTTATGTTTGATCTTCCTACTCTTTACTTTTATTTGTCATATATTGCTTCTATTGCTCTAGATTTATTTTATCTCCCTATTCACCCCCCTCTAGGGTTCTACAGTATCACCATAAATAAGAGCCCAGCTCAGCCCGTACACCTTCCGAACCCATCAGCAAATCCAGCCTATGCAAACACCCCCCAGCCAAAGGCCCAGCCCCATTTCAGCCTATGATTCCTCCTCATGTGCATATGTATATAATACAAACATGAAGAACCCTAGCCGCGAACTCAAACACACACACCAGCCCCTCCACCTTTCCCAACATCCTGTGTTAGCCGCCTCGTACCTCCTACTTCTTTCTCTTCCTCTATGACCTCGCTCGTCGCGTATCTACCGTCGAAGAATGTCTCCGGCGTCTGGGTAACCGTACCGGCCTAACGTACACACAGCTAGATGCTTCCCTGGCCAGTCGTTAGCCGTCCGCAATCCGGTGCAGGCCGATGTACACCATCCAAGCAAAGGAAGTGTCTGTCTCATGCAGGAAGAACCACCCTCATCAAATCAACTTTATCATCTTTGCCTACATACTACCTATCATCCTACTTCATTCCCAAAAAGGTGACTGACTGTCTTATTAAGGATCAGAGAAACTTCTGGTGGGGTTCAACAGAAAAGAGGAGAATTCATTTCACTTCCTGGAATAAATTTACACAGCCTAAATACCAAGGAGGTCTTGGCATAAGGGATCCTCATATTACTAATATTTCACTGATCCTTAAGCTAGCCTGGAGATTCTTATCCCAACCAAATTCCCTCATGTCTTCTATCCTTACTACTAAATATCTCCATTCTTCCAACTTTTGGTCAACCACTCCTTCTAGATCCATTTCCTGTGTATGGTCTAGTATTCTTAGTAGTCGACAATGGCTAAGAAACAATGTTATTTGGTCAGTTGGCAATGGGTGTGATATTGATATTTGGCATGATCCCTGGGTTCCTTCTCATCCTAATTTCACAGTTCAAGGTTATCCTCATAGTAGCAAGTGGGTTACCAAAGTTAAGGAGCTGATCAATATGGATTCAATGACTTGGAAAACTAATCTTGTTCATCTGTTATTTCCTCCTCATGAATCTGCTGCTATCCTCAAAATCTCTCTGTCTGCTTCTTGTCCTAATGATAAGCTTATCTGGATTCACACTCCTAATGGAGAATTCAGTGCTAAATCTGCTTATAGAATGCTACATGAGAAAATGTTTCCTGCTCCTCAAGTCACAGTTGGAGATAATTTCAATGAATGGAAGAGGCTCTGGTCTTTTAATCACATCAGTCCTAAAGTGGTGCTATTTGTTTGGAGAGCAATTACTAATTCCCTACCCACATATGAAAATATCCACAAAAGAATGGACCACATTCCTGCAACCTGCCAACTATGCAAGGTACATATTGAGAATACTAACCATTTGTTGATTCATTGTCCAATAACAGGTCCATCTTGGCAATACAATTCTTTGGTGTCATCCTTTATTTCAATAGACTCTTCAGTCAATTCTCTGACAATGGCTATGCTCAAGACTGGTGATCCTATTAGTGTTGCTTCTTTCTTCTATCAACTATGGTGTATTTGGAAGTTCAGGAACAACGCTATATTCAATGCTGTCAACATCATACCAAGAAGGATCTATGAAGAAGCTCAAAGTCAATTGAAGAAACATGATGCAGCTTCATCAGCTGCCCCTGGAGCTTCGGATGCTGTGAATTCACCTCAACATTGTGACAAATGGATACCACCAAGGTTCAATTGCTGGAAGATCAACTTTGATGGAGCCTACCTCGATGGTCGCATGGCGGGTGCTGCTGTGCTTCGTGATTCTGAAGGAAGATTTCGGTTTGCAATGTCAAAGACTGAATTTGGTGGATCACCTATTGAAGCAGAGGCTATGGGTATTCATTTAGCCTTACTTATCTATCAACAAGAACAACTGGAAGAAGTTATAATAGAAGGCGACTGCAAACCACTTATTGATTCTATCAACAATCCAACAATACTTCCCCTATGGCGAGTTCGACATCTAGTTGAAGATGCCAAGACTGTCTGCAAAACAAATCCTGCTGTTTCCTTTTCATTCACTTATAGGCTTGCTAATCATTGTGCACATATGTTAGCAACTTCTTCTTTGATATCCCAATCTTCTGATCTTATATCTCTATATCATGAGATACCTGTCTGTATTCATCCTCATATCCTGCATGATATGAGTGTAATTAACTCTTGAATTAATGAAATTTGTGTTGTATTTCAAAAAAAAAAAAAGATGTACACCATCCAACATTATTCTCAACAGCCTCGCCCTCGTCTATCATATGCCGAGCGCCGTCTGCGAGCGGTGAAGCCAACGCTCAACTGTTGCACCCTCACCAGGCCCCGATCCGGCCGACATGGAATACGTCATCCATGATAATGACTCCAGCGAACACCGCAATACTTGTTGTGGTTCCTGTCGAGCCATTGTGACCACTGCACACGCAGCCTCTATTGCTCATAAGTCCCATGCGACTACCCCACAGTCCTCTCCGACAGGCCTATACCCTACCGTGGCAACCTCCTTGACATCGTCTCCATGTCTTCCTTCGTTTCAGAGCCGTCTGCCAAGCCCCGTACATTGGCCCTCCTTCAGTCCATCCGCATATGAATCGCCCCATCCTCGGGAATGGCTTGTCCAACTCTGGAGATACCCACCGTTGATGGAACCGCACAGTGGGCGGGAGACATGAGCAGGAGGGCATAGACAGCAATGGCGCAAGGAAGAAGAGCGAAGTAGTGACACGGTAAACTCTCTGCTACTTGACAACTCCAGCCGCTGTAATGCCCAAGAGCCAAACCTTCCAGCCTGCGCCGTGCTCTGACGCCGGTTAGGCACCACTTGGGTAATGGACAAATCCCTTTCCCACTTCAAATAGTTTAGAGCAACTATGATAACAAATAAAGACAAGTAATAAAGGATGACACTATTCACGTTCGGTACTATTCAAGCAAAGACACTGTTCACGTAATCTTATTCGACACCATACACAAACAGAATAAAAGAAATGCTCACAGAAGAAAGAAGAATAGACTAAAAGCTAACAATAGCTAAGTACTAGGAATAGAAAAGATTCCTTATTTTAATATATAAAATTGAACGTAGGGAAGTATGTGCTCCTTATTGTAGTTCTTGCATAAAAGTCTCCCTCTTTTTCGAAATTAATAACTATAAAAATAGTATGACAAGCCAACCACTCCATGCAACAATATAAAATAGTATAAATGAGGAGTAGTAATCTATTCTACTATATAATAAGAAAACTTGATGGTGAAACTTTTGAATTCCGAAAATATCTTTACATATCTATACTAATTAAAAATGGTTCATTAATTTTAATAAGGACAACTTAGTAATTACGAAGACTATCCTTTGGTCTTCCTAAAAAGTCTTCTTAAGTTAATTAAAAGAATGTTAAAATACGTGTAAGGCACGTGCACATATGCTAGTTTGTATAGGTTGATTAGTTAGCAAACTTACATGCATATCTTAATTAGTAATCAAAGAATTATTATGTACATGCATTGTCAGCAATATAATACGTTTTTAGGAAAATTCATATATATTAAAAATATAGAAAATTCTTCTGATATGACGTACGTCCTGCCAAACCGGGCGACGTGGTCGCGAACCGAAAGCATCGAAAGGTGCGTAATGGCTTCGTGGACATGTGGGCTTTGACGAAATTCAAATTGGTTGCGTGTGCGCGACGAATTTGATGCGTATCCGTCGAAATTCACCGTATCGGCCTCTATGCAAATTCCTTAATTACTTTGTGCATGTTCGTTATATCAAGACGAAACTTGCACCAACAGGACCGTATCATTTTTCTGGTCATGTATGCCAAATTTGGTCCAATTTTGAAAACAGTTGATCGGATCGCCGTTTTGCGGGCCCCACGATCCGATTCAACGGGCGATCTTGTGTACGGCCCACCGGAATCCAACCTTGGACATACGGTTGGGTTCGTATCATCAAAAAAATTCATAGACATATAGTTTGACGACTTTAGAGACCATTGACCCTGGCACGCTTTTCGGTGCAAAGCGGGTCCAACGACGGACACCGTTTTGGCCCAAAATTACCGTTTTGCCCTTGTATCCAGAATTGGACTTAAGGACAGGCAATCCTAGCTAATTTGAATATTCTGAGAATGTTGGCAATGTCTGTTTCTGCTTTCGGAGACAGTTGTGAGACTTGGACCTTCTGACTTGTGGATTGGCGATATATTGTTGGTTCTCCGTACAACCACCAGGCAAGATACCTTGCCTCCCTCTACAGTTCATTACTCATGCTTACATTTCCTTTACTTTATATATGTTAACAGTTAGTTCTCTAGTTGTTCATGATTTACATGCTTATTTAGTCCCTATATCTTTATATGTTATCAGTTAGTTATTTCAATTCTCTTGATTTACATGCTTTACTTTAGACAGTGTTTACTGGTTTATTAGTCGTATTCTTTATTGTTACCATGCTTGACTGGATGTCATGGTTCTACCGGATTGGTTCCCTCTCGTACCGTGTCGTGAGTCGTATCGTGTCATAGGATGACTAAGTCATAAACTGAGCTGCTATACCTCCTTGTCTTAAAATCTTGAAGCTAACCTGCGAGTCCACATTAGGGACAAGGGTTAGTAGTTATCTGTGTCTTAAGCTAACCTGCGAGTCCACACTAGGGACGAGGGTTAGTAGTATATGGTTCACACCTGTGAGTCCACACTAGGGACGAGGGTGATGCTAGCCTGCGAGTCCATACTAGGGACGAGGGTTAGTAGTATATGGTTCACACCTGCGAGTCCACACTAGGGGCGAGGGTGATGCTACCTGCGAGTCCACACTAGAGACGAGGGTTAGTAGTATATGGTTCACACCTGCGAGTCCACAATAGGGGAGAGGGTGATGCTAACCTGCGAGTCCATACTAGGGGCGAGGGTTAGTAGTTGTTCAAACCTGCGAGTCCACACTAGGGGCGAGGGTTTGAGTATTCGATTTTGTTATCCGTTGACATCGTGACATCGTGTTCTCTTGTTCTCCTCCAGCAGTTCGGTTATGTATAGTGGTTCTTCCAGTCGTGTATAGTCGTATTTTCGTGTTGATTGGTCTTTTCTCGTTTATTTTTTTGTATTTTCTTTATTGCATGATAAACTGCTAGATAGGCATATTTTTATGTATCTTGCTATGTCCCCTGAGGACCTGATGATCTCTTCAGGTTAGTTATTGCATGTAGTTAGTTAGCAGCTCTGGATGGCGGATGATTATGACACTTGTGGGGTCCAGATGTTTACGACATTGCTTGCGAGATTCAGGTATTGATACCATGTTTATTATCCAGCTCGTGCTTTCCTTTCATTATCATGATATATCCTATTTATTGATTCAGTTTATAGACTCATGTTATTTCTTGGAGTCTAATCGGACATATATGCTAGTGGGCTGCAGACCACGACCCATAGTGTTCATTCATGTTTCGTATTCTTATTGTGGATTGAGATATAGATTTGTTTGCCATGATTTGGCAGTATACCATAGCCTTGACAGCGCTTACGTATTCGAGTCGGGCTGGAGTCTGCTTGATGCGTAGCTGGCTTGCTCACATGCTCGCGTCCGAAAAGCGGGTGCGGGTCGTGACACGGGTGCTGGCAATGGTTGGTCGCGGGTGCTGATTGCGGTGCTGCCTTTGGTGGTGGTTGTTGTCTGCTGTTGGCGGGGGTGCAGGTTATGGTGACGACCATGGCGACGATGGCTGGTCGGGTGATCGAAGAAACAGGGTCGACACGGGTGGTGGGTACATGTGGGGGTCTTTGTCAGGAGGCGGGAAACTGGGTCGGAGAAGACGGGTTCTTATCGGGACGACAGTGGGCAGAATTAGAATAGGTTTAGATTAGGAATTTGATTGTGTTGGGGGGTGTCCGACACGAAAGATATAAATAATGTATATGTAAAAGTATGGAATAAGAAGTCACCCGGGGTCGGACCAGAGGCCGTCACGGCTGACAGGAAGGAATTGGACACATACACGATGCACGCACCTCGGTGAAGAAAGTTGTGGAGTAAATTTGGTGGATAAAAAGCTTATGGAGGCTCCCGTATATATAGGGGAGGTGGAACTCCTAGTTGGATAGGCAATAAAAAAATTTAAACCCTTTTAGATAATTTCCACATTTTAGTTTAAATCAATCAATTTAATCAAAACCAAATCTCAATCTAGTTTAATCCAACTAAATCTAATTCAACTTAAATATAGATAATTCACATAAATTATATTATCAATTAAATAAAATTTAATCTAAGTTTAAATTATCATAATAAATTCAAATTATCTTTTCTATAAACAATAAAAATAATTAAATTTTGAAAATGATAATAAATACTAAACTATTTGAAATACCTTTTTAGTAAGTTAGAATAATTAATAAAATAAATTCAAAAATCAATTTAGACATGAATTACATCTTACGTATTTGCATGAGAGAAGATATTTTTATATGTAATATAGTTTTCTAAATCGCCAATAAAATAAACTCGCCTTTTTATAATAATAAAATTAAATAATGTTTTTGAAATCTCGATGTGATGCTTTTCACAACTTTAAGTAAATAAAAATAATTTCTATATATTATTTTGTAACTATAAAAATCTATAATCAAAATATTTTTCTAAAAATATGTACCTCACACATATTCGCACTCGACGAGCAAATACAAAAAAAAGATTGGTACCAAATTTAAAATAAAAAAATCGTAGTAAAAATTTATGGAGTTTAAATCCTACCCAACTTACAAGAATTTCGTCTTCGAAATTAAGAATAATTAGGGGGTTGAGAAGATACAAGGGTATATCGATAAGGAAACACGATCAAATCATTGGGCGTGGCAAGAAAACGACGTTTAACACAAACATGCATTAGAAAATCGTGATTTCGATAACTACGAAAATAAATCATGGATATAGTATTGAATGGGGGTCGCTAGTTAGGCAATGATAACACGAATTTAGAGAATAGTACGGAATCGAGTAGATCAAAGAGAATAATTTAGGGACTTGGAAGATATGGTTCCTTGAGAGAATATAGTCGTCTAGGTTTAAGGTATGGTTAAGGAAATGATTTGAATCATTCTCAAGTTAGAAGGTCGCTATAATGATTTTAGGGTCGAGGAAAAAAGGGCGAGTAACTCAAGACAGGGATATAGTCACATTGGTTGGTCATTGGCTAACTATCTTGGCAATAGATGGTGGGACAACTTAGGGGATAACAAGTACGAGCGTTTGAATTTCTAAAATATGTGAAAGACGAACATAATAAAGAGTTCAAAGAAGATATTATCGAATACGGATAAGTGGTTCAAATACGATTAAAAATTTTCAAAAAGAATTACCAAGGCAGTTGCAGATGAAATTCTAGAGGCCAAGTTTAACTATGTGTCCATCCACGTAGAATAATATATGAAAAGCAAACCAAAATGCACTAGGTTGATCAGGCCATCATGTACCGGTTCTGATTAGACAATATGTTAGTGGGTGCGCACCCAATAAAATATGTCATGATCAAGCTCGATAAAAAAATAAGCTTGCAAACTTAGGCTAATTTAACAGCGTAAGGAAATCAAAATATAAGTAGGGGGATAATGATGAAAAAATTAAATAGTCCAAGATCCTTAAAATCTAAGTCTCGCCTGGAGTTTTTGGCCTATGCAGTCGTCCTAGTGTATCCTTGTCTATATCTTGGTTGTCTAGATGGGTTAGGGTCCTCTAAATTCTATGTAAACTTATTAATACGGGTCACGAGGATGAAGGAGTTATTAGGTCGTGAGGCATTCTACCCAACTTACAAGAGTTAAACTAGTGGTATTTTGGGACAAAAAAAACATGTCTATCTAGTTGGGGTCACCTTCCTAACCTCTAGCAAGCACGAAGGGAAGATAGAAATAATGATAGAAAGAATCGAAGAAAGAGGCCAAGTTCAAAAATAGAATCGAAAAAAGAGGTCAAGTATGTGGATGAGATCCTAGACTCTAATCCTATACGCATGCTTGCTTGGTATGGTAAAGTAACCAAATAATTTGTCTTGACCTGTATGGGCCACCACAAAAATATGTAACGCCCCAGTCCCAAAATACGTAGGACTAGGAACATAGACATGCCAGCCGTATAATAAATATACGTAAGCTGTAAATGCAGTAAAACCACAACTACTAATCTCATCCACAAAATAAAAGAAATAAAGATATCATATAATAACCATGATTTGTCTTTATACAATATGTGGGCGAAGACAAATCCACTACCAACTACTTCAGAATAGGAAGAGGTTCAAAATGCCTCCGAACTTCAGCTTTAGTCTAGAGCTCTCGCAGCACCTGGGGAGTTGGGGAGGTGGTTAGCACACTTGCTAAGTAGACGGAGCAAACCCACTTGTCTAAACTGACTCTGATTGTTAAGGTAGGCATGCTTTAGATTTTTTTTCTATTTAGAACTAAATAAATTCAGTTTATATCGATAGCCATCTTTTAAGTAATAAAGCATACAATAAAACATAACGATTATCATAATTCTTACCACGGCCGTGCTCGTTCCTACATAAAAATAGAGATAATATTTACTACCTGCATAAGACAATAGGTAAGCATGCTACTATCTTATATGTACGGTCACTAGTGTTACACACCACTTGGGACTATCTCAACGACATTTTGGCCCGTTCAGTCTAGGTTGCAAGCCTGACTGACGGTCCTGCAATGCATCAGTGTCGAAGCACAATCATTCATTCCCCTTAGGTCGATTCGATACCGATGCCCCGGATACCGATTTGAGGAAAATCAAACTTGTGCACAAGCTATCCATGACTATGCCAATGTGTGAACAGTTTAATATATGCAAACAGATTTGTATAGCGCGGACAGTATTGAACGACATTATCATTTCTCCCAACTCATGCAACGATTTATTTTCCCTAAAGCAGTACTTCCGATTTAGCATCCCGTAGGCACCAAATTGCCCGAGGCATCATAAGCCACAATCGACGTTTTATATTATTTTACAGCACGTGCAATAGTCTATCTTTTTACTAGAACCTTAAACTTTTTCATTTTGGTACGAAACTTATATTTTCAAAGTAGATTACTCTAAATCGTTACATTTTTTCTGAGTTCTTCATCTTAGCGGATTAGCATGCATATAACTTAGCATCATCGATTTGAATGAGTTCGAGGTAAAAGAATTTCGTTTGCGGGAAGGAGTAGAAAAGAAGGGGCCGAACCACCCACTAAGTATTTGATTGTACCGAGAGTCGAAGTGCTTCACAACGTTCAAGCTTCAGTTATGCGAGCTCCTACATTGGTACCAACACTTAGCCAGAATTCCTTCTTTAAATCCTTCATTTCGAAATTCGTAGAATGTATTTAGAAAACGACGCAAAACAACCTTCATCAAAACCAAGCGATGAAAGCTCTAAGAAAACCATACAGCAGTTCGGTCCCGTCGAAGGGACTCTTATATAGAGCTCACTCGTCGAGACGCAGCCTACTGCATCTAGGACTTATTCTAATAGAAGTCGTTCCATTAATTGGATCGATTCTCGTAACATTCGTCCAAATTGATTTGAATGATGCCGCAAGGTGTTATCATTTACCAAGCTCAGCGATCGAGTCAGATGGCCATCTAAGTTTTCGACCGATCTGATTCGGTACAAGCATATTACGGAGTCCGCCGCCTATCGGAAGCGGGGCACTACATAATATACTACTAAAAAAAGTTTCGTCCTGAAACTTAAGAACAAGGGTCTGACCTTAAATTAGGCAAACAACGAAGGGTACTTCTCCTTCATCTCCGCCTCCATTTCCTATGTTGACTCTTCAATTGAATGGTTCTGCCAAAGCACGCGGACCAAGGACTTCGATTGATTTCGTAATATTTTCTCCTTATGGTCCAAAATTTGGATAGGCTCCTCCGAGTAAGACAAGTCAGCACGTAGCTTCAACTGATCGAATCTAACCACGTGACTTGGATCGTACACGTATTTTTGAAGTTATGAAACGTAGAAAATATCGTACACTTCAGCCAAGGAAGGAGGTAGTACGATCCGAATAAGCAACAGTTGTAACTCGCTCAAGAATCTCAAAAGGGCCTATAAATCTTGGACTCAATTTGCCTTTAATGCCGAACCGCATTACACCACGTATAGGCGTTACTTTCAAAAATATATGGTCCTCGGCCAAAAATTCTAGCGGTCGTCGACGAAGATCTGCGTAGCTCTTTTATCGACTTTGCGCAATACAGACTTTATCTCGGATCAAACGGACCTTCTCGATGGCCTGCTCTACCAGTTCCGGTCTGAGCACTTGTCGCTCTCCGACTTCATCCCAGCATATCGGTGACCAATACTTCCTTCCATAGAGTGCTTTATATAGAGCCATCTGAATTCTCGACTGATAACTGTTGTTACATGCAAACTCCGCAAGCGGTAAATGCGTATCCCAACTAGTCTTTAGATCGATCGCACATAGACATAACATATCCTCTAAGATTTTATTCACTTTCTCCATCTGACCTTCTGTCTGGGGGTGGTATGAAGTACTAAAATTCAGTTTGGTCCCCATCGCTGCTTGCAGGCTCGTCCAGAAATGCGACAGGAATCGCCCGCCACTATACGAAATTATTGTGGCCAGTACGCCGTGCAGTCGAACAATCTCGTCGATATAGATTTGTACTGACCGATCGACGTTCCATGCTACTTTAATTGCGATGAAGTGAGCCGACTTGTTCAATCTATCAACAATGACCTAAATTGCATCATTCTCCCGTGGCATCTTCGAAAATCCCAGAATAAAATCCATCGAGATATTGTCCTACTTTCACTCAGGAATGGCGAGGTTTTGCAGCTCTCCGCCTGGCCTTTGGTGTTCTGCCTTCACTTGCTGACACGCCATGTACTGCGACATGAAAGTAGCCACATCTTTTTTCATGCTGTGCCACCAAAAGTTTATCCTTGTACATCTTGGTGCTCCCAGGATGTACAAGGACAAACTTGTACATCCTGGGATGTACAATAATTTTAGTTTGGTCCCCATCGCCGCTTGTAGGCTCGTCCAGAAATACGATAGGAATCGCCCGTCACTATACGAAATTATTGTGGCTAGTACGCCGTGCAGTCGAACAATCTCGTCGATATAGATTTGTACTAACCGATCGACGTTCCATGCTACTTTAATTGTGATGAAGTGAGCCGACTTGTTCAATCTATCAACAATGACCTAAATTGCATCATTCTCCCGTGGCATCTTCGGAAATCCCATAATAAAATCCATCGAGATATTGTCCTACTTCCACTCAGGAATGGCGAGGTTCTGCAGCTCTCCGCTTGGCCTTTGGTGTTCTGCCTTCACTTGCTGACACGCTATGTACTGTGACACAAAAGTTGCCACGTCTTTCTTCATGCTGTGCCACCAAAAGTTTGTCCTTGTACATCTTGGTGCTCCCAGGATGTAACGGGTACTTCGTATAATGTGCCTCCGTCAAAATTTCTTTTCTGAGTTCAGCAGTTTCAGGAATGCAGAGCCTTCCTTTTAGTCGCATTGTCCGTCTCTACTTTCGCAAGGTCAGTCGTACTTCCTGTTGAAATCAGCTCACGCATATTCTTTAGGAATAAATCGTCTTTCTGTGCGGTCTTTATTTTGCTAAGCAGGCTCGACCCAAGCTTCAACTGAGCTAGGTGCAGATGTCGATACTCAATTCCAAGTTCGATACCAATCGCTTCAAGGTCTCGCCGTATTTCATTATTTATGGCTAGTGATCCCATAAACATCCTGCTCAGCACATCGGCTACGATATTTTCCTTGCCTGATGTGTACTCGATCGTTAGCTCATAATCTTTTATGAGTTCGAGCCAACGTTGCTGCCGTCAGTTGAGTTCTCGTTGTGTAAACAAGTATTTAAGGCTTTTATGATCTGTATAGATTCTGCAAGCCACACCATAGAGGTAGTGCCGCCAGAGTTTCAATGCAAACACGATCGCCACTAATTCAAGGTCATGCGTCGGATAGTTCTTCTCGTGCTGCTTCAATTACCGTGAAGTATAGGAGATGACTTTGTCCTTCAGCATGAGTACGCACCCGAGGCCAGTCCCCGATGCATCGCTGAATATCTGAAAGTCTTCTGGACCATCTAAAAGTGCAAGGATTGGAGCTGAGACGAGCCGTTGCTTCAACTCTTGAAATCTTGATTCACAGTCGTCACTCCATTCAAATACGACTCCCTTCTGGGTGAGACGAGTCAGAGGCGACGCTAGTTTTGAAAAGCTTCGTATGAATCTTCGGTAGTAGCCTGCTAAGCCCAGGAAACTCTGAACGTCGCTAGCCGAGGTAGGTCGTTTCCAATCTACCACTGCTTTAATCTTCTTTGTGTCCACCACGACACATTTGACAGAGCTTATATGTCCGAGGAACGTCACGTTACTCATCCAGAACTCGTATTTACTCCGTTTGGCATATAATTTGTTTTCATGCAGAGTCTGCAATATCGTCTTCAAGTGCTCTGCGTGCTCTTCTCGATTCTTCGAGTAGATAAGGATATCGTCGATAAATATAACTACAAATTTATCGATTTAGGGTCGAAAGACTTGATTCATTAGATCCATGAAAGCGGCTGGGGCATTCGTCAAACCGAACGACATGACTAGGAATTCATAATGACCATATCGAGTATGGAAGGCAGACTTCGATACGTCATCGGACTTGATCTTCAACTGATGATAGCCTGAACGAAGATCAATTTTTAAAAATATTGATACACCTTGTAGTTGGTCAAACAAGTCATTAATTCGTGGCAATGGATACTTGTTTCGCACGGTCGCATTATTGAGTTCGCGATAATCGATGCATAGCCGTATTGATCCATCCTTCTTTTTTACAAACAATACGGGAGCTCCCCACGGAGGGACGCTAGGGCGAATAAATCTGTGATCTAGCAACTCTTGTAATTGTACCTTCAGCTCTTTCAGTTCTGCTGGAGTCATTCGGTAAGGCGCTTTTGATATCGGTCATGTATCCGAAAAGGTGTCGATGCTGAATTCTATTTCTCGATCCAGCGGCATCCAAGACATCTTATTAAAAAAATATCAAGAAAATCTGTCACAATATCAGTCTGTACTGTGTTTGTATTATCCTTTCGCGTATCTCGAACTGATGTCCAGTATCCCGCACAGCCGGAACGCAGCATACGCCTCGCCGAAATTGTCGATACTACCATGGCCGTCTTCGAGACCATACCGCACGAATATGAGAACTCTGTCTCGCCAGGAAGATGAAACACAACTCTCTTCTTTGCGTACTCGATTGTTGTATGATAAGCGCCCAACCAATCCATGCCCAGGATTATGTCATACTCTTTGATGTCTAGTACGACGGCTTCTAAGAATAGATTTCTTCTCCGGATGCAAATGTGACCATTCCTATAAATAAAGTTCGTAGGCATATCGACTCCCGATAGAGTGCTAACGCTAATGTTCATATCTAGTGATTGCATGGTTATTTTATTATCTTTCGTATAATCAGCAAATATAAAACTATGAATTGCACCCGAATCGAATAGAACTCGAACAAGTATATTTTTGTAGAGTAATATACCTGTTACAACAGTATCAGATGTGAACACCTCGTCTCGATTTAATGCATAGACTCGGCCTTGTTCTCCATGGCATTGATTCTGTGGGTTCACGGGTACCGCATTTGTGCCTTGTAGTGTAGGCACTTTATACTGATTCAGAACGTTCTTTGGTGGGTTTTGTTCATTCAAAATATTTCTCGGACAATGTGTAGCTATATGGCCTATCTCGCCACACTTGTAGCAAGTTTTTGTAACACAATTGGTCGTCTGGTACCCATGCCTACCGCATCTGTTACAGTATTGTCCACTATGGCCCCTGTTATCAAATGTGTTCGGATGTTTTGATACTCCGATCCTCCGACGTCGTTAGGACACTTGTTGAAGTTGTTACGGATGACAGGCACGACTCTTTGCGACATACGGCCAAAGATACACTCACTATCGAGAGCGGCATCGTAGGATTCGTGGTAGGTTCGGCACCTTTGATTCATGACGTCCCTTCGCAGTTCATCTTTTAGGCCTTGTTGAAAACGTTCGCACCAGGCTTCCTTATTGGACAAAAAGGCACCGGGAAACTTCACGAGTTTTGAGAAGTTCAAGTCATAATCATCAACTGTCATATTCCCCTGTCGTAACATCATGAACTCGTCTTCTTTTTTATGATAGACGGTGCGAGGAACATACTGCTCAAGAAATGCTTTCTTAAACATTTTTTCGAAAATTATGGTGTCGGTATCGGCTTCATAGATTTCATGTTTCTTTGTTGCCCACCAGTATGCTCTCAGTTGTAGCTGTAAGTGCCGCACATGTTATCTTCTGGGAACCTTCAATGCTAAGCAGATTAAATAAGTCCTCAATCTTCGCATGCCATCCTACTATCAGATCAGGCTCTGCTCGGCCATTGAATTTAGGTGGATTAATCTTGCGAAACTCCATTGCTTTGAACAAGGAAGAAGAGTTTATCATTTGTAGTTGAACTTCTTCCTCGACTTCATCTTGAACATCTTGCCTCTCTTCGGATGCCACGACCGTTGCTTTGGTGTTGCCCACCATATTGCTTACGATTTGTGTTAGGTCGTCCATTTGCTTCTATTGTACACCAAATTGGGCTTTGATTTGCATCTGAAGCTGTTGTTGCTGCTGCTCCATCAACTGTAGCATTTTCTCCATAGAAGTCTCGCTAGGGCTAGCACCCTTTGAACTTGACAAACTATCCACGGTGTTGGTTGTTGTGCCAGAATTGTTTTTATTTTTCTTCGTTATTCCTACAAACAAAGTAAACCCGTTAGTATTTTTACAAAATATCTACGGGCTTACCTATATGAAACTTTTATTTCACGCAGCATGTCGACAAGCATTCAATCGAGTAATCGCAACCAATATTCCAAATAAAACATTTTTCGAAAATCTGAAAAAACATAACTGAGCTCTGATACCAATTTGTCACGCCCTGATTCGATAAACCGTTCGTCCCCGTTAGTATTATGCCAAATCGATCGTCCTCGCTAAGGCGTAATGCCGTACGAGTCTGGAATTGCACTTTTACAAGGCAAGAACGTACATTTTATCATTATATTGAAACACCAAGTTGAAACTTCACAAACCACATCAGAATTGAACATGCAGTTTAGGAAGATAGAAATATGCTTTTCATTCATAGCTTGCAACGAAGTGCAAGTCGTAATTATATTGGATGCCGTTGCGGCTACAATGATTGAAACAAAAGAAAGTACTCGACAAGCTGCCTGAACTAATACTTGTCGTTACATACATTTGCCCTTGTATACATAAGCCTTAAATGAATTGGCTTCAAAATGCTTCAGAATAGGAAGAGCTTCAAAATGCCTCTTCGAACTTCAG
Source organism: Iris pallida (assembly GCA_029216955.1). Lineage (NCBI taxonomy): Eukaryota > Viridiplantae > Streptophyta > Magnoliopsida > Asparagales > Iridaceae > Iris > Iris pallida. The sequence goes on from JANAVB010038218.1 coordinate 3,851,902, forward strand.
CTTTAGTCTAGAGGTCCCGCAGCACCTGGGGAGTTGGGAAGGGGGTTAGCACACTTGCTAAGTGGACGGTACGAACTCACTCGTCTAAACCGACTCTGATTGTTAAGGTAGGCATGCTTTAGAGTTTTCTTTCTATTTAGAACTAAATGAATTCAGTTCATATCGATAGCCATCTTTGAAGTAATAAAGCATATAGTGAAACATAACGATTATCATAATTCCTACCACGGCCGTGCTCGTCCCTGCATAAAAATAGAGATAATATTTACTACATGCATAAGACAATATGTGAGCATGCTACTATCTTATATGTGCGGTCACGGGTGTTATACACCACTTGGGACTATCTCAACGGCATTTCGGCCCGTTCAGTCTAGGTTGCAAGCCTGACTGACGGTCCCGCAATACATCAGTGCCGAAGCACGATTATTCATTACCTCTAGGTCGATTTGATACCGATGCCCCGGATACCGATTCAAGAAAAATCAAACTTGTGCACAAGCTGTCCATGACCATGGCAATGCGTGAACAGTTTAATATATGCAAACAGATTTGTATAATGCGGACAGTATTGAACGACATTATCATTTCTCCTAACTCATGCAACGATTCATTTTCTCCAAGCTGTACTTCCGATTTAGCATCCCATAGGCACCAAATTGCCCGAGGCATCATAAGCCACAATCGATGTTTCATATTATTTTGTAGCATGTGAAATAGTCTATCTTTTTACTAGAACATTAAACTTTCTCGTTTTGGTGCGAAACTTATATTTTCAATATAGATTACTCTAAATCGATATGTTTTTTCCGAGTTCTTCATCTTAGTGGATTGGCATGCATTTAACTTAGCATCATCGATTTGAATGAGTTTGAGGCAAAAGAATTTTGCTTGCGGAAAGAAGTAGAAAAGAAGGGGCTGAACCACCCACTAAGTATTTGATCGTGCTGAGAGTCGAAGTGCTTTGCAACGTTCAAGCTTCAGAGCTCCTGCACTGGTACCAACACTTAGTCAGAATTCTTTCTTTAAATCCTTCGTTTCAAAATTCGTAGAATGCATTTAGAAAATGATGCGAAAACATATTCATCAAAACCAAGCGACGAAAGCTCCAAGAAAATCATATAGCAGTCCGGTCCCGTCGAATGGACTCTTATATTGAGCTCACTTGCCGAGACGCAGCCTGCTGCATCTAGGACTTATTCCAACAGAAGTCGTTCCATTAATTGGATCGATTTTCGTAACATTCATCCAAATCGATTTGAATGATGCCGCAAGGTGTTATTGTTTACCAAGCTCAGCGATAGAGTCAGATGGCCATCTAAGTTCCCGACCAATCAGACTCGACGCAAGCATATTACGGAGTTCGCTGCCTATCGGAAGCGGGACACTACAGAAGGTCTCGTAATAAGTTTTCCTTGGGAACATGGGACACAAAAATGACCATTAGGTATATTACGAGTTACTAAAGAATAGCTACTGGAATTTTTTTTAATCATCGTAGTCTTAGGATGGCCTAGACGATCATGCCAAAGTTTAATGTTGAGAGTATCTTTTGGTGTCTGACCAGCGATGGATCTTGAACTAGAGATGAGCTACTGGCACATAGAGATATGAGACTCGACTATCCTGTCACGCCCCAGAACCAGAATACTGGCAAGTGGGGACGGACCAGGCCAGCTACATAATACCAAAGTACTCCAGTACTCTGAAATAATATATAAGCTGTAGAGACATGGGGGTTACTACTACAAGCCAACAATCAATTCCAGGTCAAGCAATCCTAGGTATCTCAATCACAGGTAAATATGCAGCGTACAAGAAGTATGATCATCAGACATAAAATAGTAAAACGTCCCAAACTATATATACATGGATGATCATGAAGCTAGTAATATAAAGTAAAGAACTAGCAAGAGTAATAGTCATACATGATAAGCTCTAGCTATAGTCTAGAATATGCAAATTATATTTAGGCCCGTCGGCTAAATGTCAAGATCCAAAAGACGAGCTAAATACATGCTCGGAGGCTAAAGGCCACAAAAGAATAATGTAAATAACTAGTGGAAGAATGATATAGGAAAATCAACTAAGATTGTCTAGTGCTCCGGGTAGTCACCGTCGAGTAGATGGTATGGAAGATTCTCCGAGATCCTCTTATCAGATCTGGCCAAACAAAACCAGTAGGGTCAGACCCCCAATAGCAATTACCAAAAAAGAAGCCAAACTTATGAACTAAAATCAGCAATAACTAACATAGCAATAGATAAAGACAAAAATAAGTAAATACGGATCGAGACTCGTGCAATACCAATGCACTTATCTCGATAATAGAAAAGACAATAAGCAAAACAACATGGAGCATAGGGTAAATAACATGTGACATAATATAAACTATGGACATGTAAGGTAAAAGAAAACATGTGAGATAAACTGAACATGTGAGCATGTAAGAGAAATAGTACATGTGAGCATGTAAGATAACTGGGACATGTGAGCATGTTAGATAATTGGAACATGTGAGCATGTTAGATGTCACGACCCGTACCTATTTTTTATTCGAATACGAGACGTGTCCAAGCCAGCCTACGCCACAGTGTCGGCGGTAGAACGCTGTCACGACCAAGATGATCAAAATAAATTAAACAATGCTCATTCACAAAACTAATTTAACTAACAATATTCACAAGTTTTACATTTGCAAAAAAATATAAACTTGTACAAATATTGAAATGACTACAACTCATCTATCTAGCTAGTCTCTAGGCTTTTTGTCTGCAAGTATACCCGTAACTCCCCATGCTAAGTGAATCCACGACTAACCTAAAAAATATTGGTTTTCAGTCAGGAATAGAACGAGTACAATTCACTGAATGCAGTTTCAATATATGAAAATGACTATACAATAGAGGTTAGCCTTTAGATATATGATTCATAAAAACAAATGAAGAAAAATAGAATAAACTAAATACCGAAGCAGTAAATGAAAAACAGAAAATACTCACCGACTGACAAACTGAAATACCTTTGATATGTGATAGGTATCGGGATAATAACACAACACTGTCTACACTGTATAAAGTTACACTGTCTATACTGCATAAAATTATACTGTCTATACTGCATAAAGTTATACTGTCTACACTGAATAATGTAATAGAAATCATGTCTACACTATCTAAGGTCAAATCACATATCTTCGGCACTTCACCTCCCCCGACACCACAAAGAATAAAAACAAAAAAAGACTGAAATCATATATTTATCGACTAACAATGATGCATAGTAAAGATTACTACTAAAAAAAATAATAAACTGTACTCGCCTGTGGTCCTTTGCTGGTGAAACCGATAATCCAAACCACTCAATGTGCCACAATAATAAAAAATCATACAACAGTCTCCAGATTCTAAAATAGACATTACCAATGTTCTCAGAATAGTCAAATTAGCTAGAATTGCCTGTCCTTAAGTCCAATTCTGGATACAGGAGCAAAACGGTAATTTTTGGTCAAAATGGTGTTCGCCGTTGGACCCACTTTGCACCGAAAAGTGTGCCAGAGTCAATGGTCTCTAAAGTCATCAAACTATATGTCTATGAATTTTTTTGATGATACGAACCTAACCGTATGTCCAGAGTTGGATTCCGACGGGCCGTGCACAAAATCGCCCGTTGAATCGGACCGTAGGGCTCGCAAAACGGCGATCCAATCAACTGTCACAGAATCGGACCAAACTTGGCATATAGGACCAGAAAAATGATACGGTCATGTTGGCAAAAGTTTTATCTCGATCTGATGAGCGTGCACAAAGTAATTAAAAAATTTGTACAGAGACCGATACGGTGAATTTTGACGAATACATATCAAATTCGTCGCACACACGCGACCAATTTGAATTCTGTCAAAGCCCACACGTCCACGAAGCCGTTACGTACCTTTCGATGCTTTCGGTTCGCGACCATGTAGCCCGGATTGGCGGAACGCACGTCGTATCGAGGGTTTTTATGATTTTTAAAATAGATTTTTCTCAATCTTTGGAATCCAATTTCTCAGCATGTAGTCGATGAAACCAAATTCTGTAAACTGGGTTTTAGTGTCCTATAGGTTGTCTAGGACTGCCATCAAAAATATTTCTAAATATCGCTACAGCTTGGCGGCAATTTGCCTTCCAATATGGGTGTTTGGACTGATTTAGGTGTCCTGTTTTCAACAGATTTTTAGTGATTTTCAAATCGATTTCTCTCGAGTTTCGGGTCACTAGAATTTAAATATTTAATAGGAATTAGAGAGGGTTATAACAAGATCATACCAGAGTTTATGGAACTCAAAACGATCAAACGATCGTTGAGATATCTCGATCCGAAAGTGGCTTTTCGCTCTGCAACTGCTGCCGTTATTGCTATGCTCTGTTACGTGCGGCGGCGGCCCTGGCCGGCCGGCGGTGGCCCGCAGCGGCGTGCGCGCACGGGGAGGGGCGCGCAGGGGGTCGACGCTGGTTCGGGGTTAAGGTTTTTGTGTTTTATGATCTCTCCCTCTCTCGGTCGTTCTTATTATATATATTACGTTGTAGCCGAGCGGTTGCTCTCGGTTTGGAGGGGAGCTGGGCTCGGCCTGGCTTTGGCCTGGTCTGCTGAGTTCGGGATGGGGATTACACTTGGGTCTGTGGGGGTTACGCGCGGGAATGGGTTGAGGAAGTTTGGGTCTTGGCTGAGCTGTCCTTACCTTATATATATATATATATATATATATATATATATATATATATATATATATATATATATATATATATATATATATATATATATATTTTATATATATATCTATTATATATATATATATTATATATATATATATATATATATATATATATAAAATATATATATATATATATATATATATATATATATATATATATATATATATATATATATATATATATATATATATATATATATATATATATATATATATATATATATATAATATATTAAAAAAATATATATTTATCTAACTAAATATAGTCATATATCTATATCTATATCTATCTATATATATATATATATATATATATATATATATATATATATATAAAAAAAAAAAAAAAAAAAAAATATATATATATATATATATATATATATATATATATATATATATATACTAAATCTCCGTAAATCTAAATAAATATTTTTTTTTTGAATAGAAATACAAATCTCATTATTATCTATTCCTAGTGTAGGCCCTATTTGTATATATATGACTATATATAATAATATTTAATCGACAAAGGAAATATAACCAATAATAATATTATATAATAGTAACCTCAATAAAATAATAATAATAATAACAAAATTTAATACAACAATACCGGCCTATATATACCTGTAGAAGCATGGAAAATAATAAAGAAAGATCCATGCGGCCAGGGAACCCCATGCGGCTCAGATAGCCCATGCGGCTCAAAGATTCATGCGGCACGAGGGACTATGCGGCTCAAGACGTTCCATGCGGTTCAGAAGAGAAGACACGTGGCTTGCAAACAGTTCTCCCCTCTGCCCTATACTGTATTAATTACTTTGACGGCTGACTGCTCTGACAAAACGACAGGCCTGACACAAAGAGGCAATTATGACTCTGTCATAATGACAAAATCCTAGGAAATCAAAGAAAATCTCTGGCACAACCCCCCGAGATCCAGAAAATGCCACGCAGCCTAGACACGTGGACAGTCATATGCGACTCGTGCGGAGACTCCCCATACAGCTCAGGCCAAAGTTTCCCTATGCGGCCCAGATCGAAACAGCCCTATGCGGCTCACAAGGATCATCTCCATGCGGCTCACTACCCATTATATGGTCCAGATTATCATATGGTTCGAAAATTCGGAGGCCACTCCCCAGGCAGCCCTGACACGTGGCCAGGCTCATGCGGCTCAACCATTATGCGGCTCAATCCTTATGCGGCTCAGTAACTCCCAGACACGTGTCATAAAGCCAATCAATTTCCTAGATTTACTGCAATCAAAGATTGGGTCAAATCCCAATAATCTGGGACACGTGGCAGGAGAATGAATTAAACTTATTCATTCAGATTCGCAGACATCAACAAATCATCATCACGGAGATTTATTTCAATCAGCATTAATTACTGATGGGATTTGGTGCAATCTACACTAAATGGCCCAGATTCATCACACTCAAGATTAATGGCCCAGATTGATCAATCAACAGGCCGCCGCCACTCTAAGGGGCAATCATTGCAAACCCTAATGATTGCATTCCCTCCTTATAAATAGCAAGGTGCCATTCCCTTGCTAGAGGACCACTTTTCGAGATCAGAGAGAGCACCAGGATACTTGGAGAGAAAAAGCAGAGAGAGAGCAAAGAGAGCATTTCTTCAACGCCAAGCAATCTTCTGGAGTCAAGGCTGCATACCGATCGTCCAAGGAGTAAGGCAGAGCTGCCATAGCTTTCCCGAGCCTCTATCGTCACCCCCCCAGAATCTAAAATAAACAATTGTACTTAGACTGCTGTACCTAGGCTTTCGTCCCTAGGCTTTCTTTGTACAAGCGAGTTTGTAACGTAAAGTAAAAGTTCAGTCCTCCGATAATTGTTCTGCTCTTTTATATTTTATGGCAAACACGATGGCGACTCTGCTGGAGACAAACTTCTCCACGGCTGAGGAGTTGGTGACGCAGTCGGATGCAGCCAAGTTTGGCTCCATGCAACAGAAGATGGTCGTCCGTTTCGACCAACAGGCGTTTGAAGAGATGCTCTCTGAAGGAAGTGTCGGCCCGATCCAGAAGCGAACCCGCACAAAGAAAGCTCGCTGCGAGTGGAGGCCAAAATTATTTGCTCCTCCACAAGCTCTGGACGGGGTCCTCTCTGCTACCCAAGACGACAAAGGTGACTCTCATACGGCTCCACTTTGAGCCGTAGAGAACTCTGCTGTCCCCAAGTCCGACAGAGAAAAGCACTACGATGCTGGACTTGCAGGGACAAAGAGCGACTCTATGCGCCCCAAGAAGAAGCCGAGCACTCCTGTGGCCAAATCCGTCAACCACATGCAGGAGGCTCATGCGGCTGGATCCACCAGCCGCATGAAGAAAGTCTATGCGGCCAGATCATCCAGCCGCATGAAGAAAACTCATGCGGCTGAGACTCCCAGCCGTATGAAGAAAGCCTATGCGGCTACGTCTGCCAGCCACATGAAGATTGTTGAAGACAGCAGCATGACGCCTACCCCGCGCGGCTCTGTCTTCGACCGCCTGTCTTATGGTCCTGATCTCTTGTGCTCCCAAGAAGATATGTCTGACTCTCTCTAGCATCACCTAGACTCTTTCTACTATGTGCCTTTACGTACTTGAGCGAAGAAGTCTAGGGCAGCGCGAGCTTGGCACGCCCGGTCTGCTGATCCTGTCTCTGATCATCTGAGCATCCCGCATACCGTTATGCAGGCCTCAGATGGAAAGTTGTACAGAACCACTCGAGTCCAGCCTCCGGCGGCAAACGGACAGAGAGGTTCACAAAAGTCTCCCAAAATCCAGGAAGCAAACATGGTCGATCCAGACCCATCTGACTTGCGTGAGGCCATCCTCCACAAACGCAAGGAAAGAGAAGATGCATCGGGGTGCAAAAAGTCCTCCCACGGACATCACTGCACCCAAGTCATCGTCAACTGCTGCTGCAATAATACGACGTTACGAGAAGACCGGCAGTCCGTCTTTCAAAGACTGTAACAGCCATCTTCAGAAGATGAGGTACTTTCCGTCGTCTCCTGCAACTCTGCTCGAAAAGTCCCCGCTGATGGAAGAGGAAAGAAAACAAATGTTCCCAGCCCGAAGATTTCAACCACTGCGACTAAAAGACTGTCGTCTAAGCGGGTGCCCACCACCGGAGTTTTCCAAGGTACTCGTTCTAAGACGAAATCTGCTACAAAGGGAGATTCGTCGTCCACAACGCAGGGGGTTGCTGGGACTGGGGGTAGCACCCCTCCGAGCCTCCACAACAATCAGATGTTCCAAGAAGACGAGTCAGGGGAGGCAACTCTCCCGTCAGATTCAGCAAATCCTTACGTCCCCGAGAATGTCCACAATTCTCAAGACGAGGCGAACTCGGAGACTGGGGGTACTGTTCCTTCCGAGTCTGAACCAGAAGAGAACATACCCACATACCCCGATGACTTCTCACTACAGGGGTACGATTCGGAGGGCGCTTCCTCCACCGCTCCGTCCATCTCTCCTTACGTAAAGACGGTATTCTTGACAGACAGCAGTCAAGGAGGTTCCAGTGATCGCCAACGCATCGACAGTCTCGAAGCCATATTGCTTGCTTTGGTCAAGTCTGTAGACGAGATTAAAGCGACCCTTCCAACTCTGCAAGGAGGGACGCCTGGCCAAACAAGCGCGGGTCCCGCGGTCAATACGAACTCGAATTCGGCGGCACCAAACCCGGGCAATGATCCTCCTGAAACAACAGCCCCCACCGCCGTGGACGAGGCCTGCGAAGCGAGAAGAGAGGTCCAGGAGCTCCGAGCCATGTTTTACGCTCGAGAAAACTCTTAAGACCTCAGAATACGGCAACCGTACCCTGCTGCCTGGAGGGACGTTCCATTCCCACCAAGATATAAGCCATTCAATATCAATCCTTATGATGGCAAGACCTCAGCAAGTCGGTACATCACCTACTTCGAGGTCACCACCGACCATCTATCCCATGACGATGCCATTTTCACACGATTATTCATCGGGGCATTGGAAGGGGTCGCCTTCGACTGGTACCGCAATCTGCCGAACAACTGCATCCACTCCTTCGCCGGCTTCAAGCGCATGTTCTTGGAGAGATTTTACGAAGTAGGGCAGGATATTACAATGTCCACCCTCATGGATGTCGTCCAAGGGAAGAAAGAGCTAACAAGAAACTATATCGAGCGGTTTCGCCAAACCGCAATAAAACTGCCATCTGGAAATCCGGATTCCTCCTTGATCGAAATTTGCCAAAAGAGATTACTTCCAACAATCAGTCTCTAGATGGGCGAAAGTCAATTCAAGGATTGGAAGACATTCATCATCAGTGCCACAAGCGCCGAAGAACGATTGAAGAAGGCTCGCCAATTGGGACTGCACATCTCGGACGGAGAGAACAAGGGCAAGCATCCTAACAACGATAATAGGGGTAGCCCCTCCAAAAATTGGGACAGCAGGGGTAAGCAGGCTATGGTGGCCGACACCGCGCAGAAACCTGAGCCAAAGTCGGCAGACAAACAATGGCCGCAAATCACTTACTCCTTCGAAGACGGTCACGTCAAGCCCATCTTGGACATGCTCATACAAGGAGACAGAAATCAAAAAAAATCTCTGGCACAACCCCCCGAGATCCAGAAAATGCCATGCAGCCTAGACACATGGATAGTCATATGCGGCTCGTACGGAGACTCCCCATACGGCTCAGGCCGAAGTTGTCCTATGCGGCCCAGATCGAAACAGCCCTATGCGGCTCACAAGGATCATCTCCATGCGGCTCACTACCCATTATGTGGTCCAGATTATCATATGGTTCGAAAATTCGGAGGCCACTCCCTAGGCAGCCCTGACACGTGGCCAGGCTCATGCGGCTCAACCCTTATGTGGCTCAATCCTTATGCGGCTCAGTGACTCCCAGACACGTGTCATAAAGCCAATCAATTTCCCAGATTTACTGTAATCAAAGATTGGGTCAAATCCCAATAATCTGGGACACGTGGCAGGAGAATGAATTAAACTTATTCATTCAGATTCGCAGACATCGGCAAATCATCATCACGGAGATTTATTCCAATCAGCATTAATTACTGATGGGATTTGGTCCAATCTACACTAAATGGCCCAGATTTATCACACTCAAGATTAATGGCCCAGATTGATCAATCAACGGGCCGCCGCCACTCTAAGGGGCAATCATTGCAAACCCTAATGATTGTATTCCCTCCTTATAAATAGCAAGGTGCAATTCCCTTGCGAGAGGACCACTTTTTGAGATCAGAGAGAGCACCAGGATAATTGGAGAGAAAAAGCAGAGAGAGAGCAAAGAGAGCATTTCTTCAACGCCAAGCAATCTTCTGGAGTCAAGGCTGTATACCGATCGTCCAAGGAGTAAGACAGAGCTGCCGTAGCTTTCCCGAGCCTCTATCGTTACCCCCCCAGAATCTAAAATAAACAATTGTACTTAGACTGCTGTACCTAGGCTTTCGTCCCTAGGCTTTCTTTGTACAAGTGAGTTTGTAACGTGAAGTAAAAGTCCAGTCCTCCGATAATTGTTCTGCTCTTTTATATTTCATGGCAAACAATACCATTATGTGTAGTCTAAAAATCTCAAAATGTACGAGGACCTATTTTATACAAAAGTTACTGAATATCACTAATAATAATATTTATAATATTTAATTACGAATAATAGAAAATATTCCTTAAATCATTAGAATGAAATACAACACCCTCATACCAAATTCCATCAACACGAATGTCATTGGACGTATCGCGTGACTACATGGCTTGGGCTTGGGATGGGCTAGTTCGGTACAATCGGTTTCCCTAAAACTCAATAATATAATTAATAAATAAATAAATCTTCGGTAAGGGTTAAGTCGCAACTTGGCCTAGTTTTTCTAGTTAGGTCATCACTATGGCTTGGCCTTCCAATACCAGGGCTAATACACTAGTCAAAGCACGCCACTGCACTATCCGTGCCATGATTCCTAGCCGTCTTGTACTTCAAAACTCTACCATAGCTAAAGTCATCTATTGTAACAATTAATTAAGTAATTATTTATAAAAATTATAAAAGTCACCATTTAATTCAAATAAATAAATAAATAATGTATTATAAAAACTTCGGGAAGAGGGGTTACAAACCTACCCACCTTAAAAATAATTTCGTCCTCAAAATTTAAGGGAAGAGTCCATCAGCTTATGATAGAAAACAGTTTCACTACAAAAAAAAACCTATTTTACAACGTTGAAAAACCGTTGTAAAAAGACTTTTACAACGTTTAATAGAAGGTTGTTATATCCAGGGTTGTAAAAGGGAGGTTACCTTCCACAACGTTTGCTTGAAGGTTGTGAAAACATTGTAGAAATTCTTGCCACAACAGTTTACAAACATTGTTGAAATTTATAAAATCTAACAAAATAATTTCTACAACGTTTTTCAAGTATTATAAAATTACTTTTTAAAACGTATTACAAATATTGTAAATATAATTTCAACAATGTTCTACAACTGTGGTCAAAATAATATCTACTACATTAAGTATACATCATGCATATATTTTGTACAATAGTGTACAAACATTGTAAAAAATATTTATACAACTTTTGATAAATGTTGTATATGTTATCCAATCATGTTTGTCAAATGTTGTAAATAATATTTATATGTTGTAATTACAATATCAACAATAATTTACAAGTATTGTAAATAAAGTTTACAACAGTTAAAAAAGTTGTAAAATGTTATCTAACAACAACTTTTAAACGTTGTTAATTGTGTTTCCATTTAAAAAATATAAATACAATTTATAAATAAAAATATATTAATTGCAAATACAAATACAAACAAAAATACAAATATAAATACAATTTTTTTCTTCTAATTCTCGTTCCCGCTGTTGCTGCTGCTATGTTGTTGTTCCTGCTATTGTTGTTGCTACCACTGCTAATGTTGCTACTGATTTCCAGAGTACCTGTGATTCCTCGATCTGAACATATGTGAAAGTCATATAAAATTTATGCACTAAACCAAAATAATAAAATTTATACACTAAAACAAAAGCAGGGCAGGAAGGAAATTAATCCAAAAACACAAATGATAAGTAAAGATTTAAGTAATACTTGCATTTGTATCTATTGTAAAGCTCTTCAATATGTCTAAGATCAGTAACTTGCACTGATATGAGGTTGGCTATAAAAGAAATGTATAAATTAGGAGTAATATATAAGTTATAAGTTGAATATAACATGTGTCATGTGATCGATCAATTTGTGTGTTGAGTATCTAAGAAAATTTTTACTCTTGGAGATGTAACTTTTTAAAATAGAAACAAGTTGTATCAACGATCGAATATAAATAGGTACTACTTACTTTATCCAAGTTGGATTGTGGTGACAAAAAGACCATTTGTGTCAACCTCATGTGACATACAGGTTTTGACATTTTTAGCCATGATAATAAAGACCCATGATTTTGTGTAAGGATTATACCTTCACTTAATGCAAGAAAATGTGACATGATACAATATAATACAATACAATACAATACTAGGCAACAAGTTTCTAAACACTATGGCATTTATAGATCACAAAAAGTTCTCATATTTAATTGTTTAAAGGTTAGAAATAAGAAATGGCAAACAAGAACAAATTTTTAGAAATTAAATACTAGTTTCAATATGCAAAGGAATATATGGGGCTCAAATATGCATATGTACCATAATGATAAGAATTCAGATGAAAACTATCACAAAGTCAGCAAAAAGTGTAAGAGAATGTTTCACATAGTCCAAATCCCCCGGTGAACCCTATAAATGATTTGTTGTGTGTCAAACACCATGTATCCCAAAAATAGGAAGAGTTCAATATAAATCTACCGAAAAGATGATTACACAACAAGAGAATAAGCAAATAGGAAGGGATGAAACTGACTGACTATTATTCAATAATATGTTTCTAGGGCTTCTAAGATTTTGAGCTTTACCTCGACATCAAATCTGGCAACAGAATTCCCAAACATGGATGTGGCAAAATGCAGCCAAAAGAGGATTGAGAGGCCAGAAAAAACCAGGCCTCACTAATACAGGAATTCCCTTCTCCTGACAACTATGGCAGCTCCAGTAAAGTATAAGAAAGCTAGAGACGTTCCAACGATTAGATTGACAGTTAAAAGATACTAAAGATGTCGAACCAGAATAAGAAAAAGCAAGCTGATGTTACCTTGGGTCAAAATCAAGAACGATCCCAATCAGCGGACCTAGAAAAGACCCTTCAAAGAGCAGCAGCCATTAATAAACCAAACTGCTTGCTATGTTGCAATAAACAAAAGAAACAAACCATTTAACCTACATCCATCAGAGCAATGGACACCAAACTGAAAGAAAAGAAGTTGAGCAATAACCTAATAGTAAACATGCCTATTTAGTGACAATACCATACATACAACACATGCAACCGTGGTTAAGAGACCACCAATGTTCATCAAAATGTGCAGATAATCTCCAAAACCAGATGTCGCCAAAGCACAACATAATGTCAGAAACACTTGCATGAGGAAGCACAAGATGTTTAGAAGATTAGCAGCCGAAGCACAATATAGTGTTCAATTGCATCACATTACATCCGATATACACGGAGACCATCCACTCGGGTACCGACGTAATACTGGCTTGGAAGAACTTTTAAGAAAATTTAGGATACGAATATAGCATGGATAAGGTTATATATATGTGTACATATTATTGATAAATGATCTTTATAATATATGTATTTATGGATGTTTTAGACTGTAACAAGGTTCCAAGTAGTTCTAGAAATGACCAATTTTATAAGAAATGATGATACTGACTATGGCAAAGCCACTTTTGGTCATGTTTTGCCGCCTTTTGGATCCTAGACATGTGTGGGCTTACTCGAGACATTTCAAATATAGACATGCATATGGTTGAGTATCCTTGCAACTTGGGATCGACTAAAGAAATTAACTCAGTTTCTTAGGAAAATAGAGAAAAAAATAAATGGTGTCAACATTACGAGGTATCAAACATACATCTGGCACAAACACTCCAGGATACACTGGATCCCAGGAGAGGAAAAATTAATTTCTATATGGTGCTACTCTAATTTGTATCCTTGTCATACAAATAAGAAAGGTATTTTGACTAGATCTAGATGAAAATTACCCTAAGTTCACAATTTTTTTGAAGACTTGAAAGATAAAATCTCAATCCCTAAAGTTGAGAATTATACAAACAAGATATCCAATAATGCGAAGATATAAAAAAGAACCACCATTAAACAATACAAGCAGCACAGGATCTGCTACTTACCTAAACTCAAGGTATCAGATACACTAATACCTGAACATGGTATATCTATACAGTATATGAGTGCAGGATATAAAATGCAGGCAGTTAACTGCAGGTAATAGTAGTCATGTGTCTACAGCAGTATGTATAGGTGTGTCTGTGTATGTAGGCAGTGGATGAGGATTTTCATGTGCATAGTACAGTATGTGTGTGTAGGAAGCAATACAGCAGCGGCATTATGCCAGCATGTACAGCAGCAAAATTTGAATGCTACAGAGCCAATGCATATATGTGCAACAGCAAAAGCTGTAGACAGTTCGGTAGCAGTGTGTATCAGTGGTAGGAGTGCGCTGCAACAGAGGGAGTGTACAATAGTAGCAATGCAGTCCATGTATCAATCTAGAGGCAGGTTTATGGGAGTATTAGTGTGCAGGTAGTTCCCTGAATCAGTTAGTGTGTGTGCATAAAGAATGAATTTGAAAAGCTAACTAGTCTGTACATGGGTTATATATATATACCTGTGTGTGGAGAATATATAGAAGATCAGAGAGGTGTGCTCCGGTGGTAATTTTGACGTTAGTTTCAGCCAGCAGACATGTGTGCGTGTGCTGCAGTTTCACTCTGCAGATGGTGTTGTATGTGCAGTCTTGTGTCTACTAAAATAGAAAGAACTATGTGTGTGTGTGTGTTCCTGAAGATAGTATCTTGTGCGTGTGTCAGCCAGTGTCTAGATTAGAGTATGTGCATGTGTGTGTCTAGGCTGGTTTTTGAGTGTTTTATGGGGAGTAACAGGTTTTGTTATCTGTTGAACAATGTGCGTTGAGCGTGAGTTAGAGTATATCTTCCTTTTACCAGTTGCTTGTTTAACTTGATAGTTATGTTTATTTTGTAAAACTGAATCACAAAACCAAAACCAACCAAGTATCTGTATCCGGATATAAGTACAAATCATGAGACATAAAAGGTTAGTCCAAAAAATGACAAAATGCACAAGTAGATATGGTCAACACAGTTTTGCCAAACATATATACATAAGGTTTCTTTTTTATATATCACAGTTCTCTTACCATTTCAAATAGATTATAAGAAACAAATTTATGAATAAAAAAATGTACCATGTAAACCATCTTCAACATCCTCCATGTTGAAGATATTAACATGTATATGTATAAGAATGTATCGAAAGACCCCAAAATTAGCATGAAAAATATTAAAGCATGCTAAATATGACAGGTTGTATATAAAATTGGAAAATATCAAAAGATCCCAAAAAATGAGCATGAGCAGAACACTCTTTATACTTAGTTATGTATAAGATAGTACGATGTGGTCAGACACAAAAGACACGTTACCTATGTTGTATACTTGTATCTACAACATTGCCCTCTGGAAGCAGGCTGTCAGCAGTTTACAAGTAGGCCTAGCTTTCTTTTATATAATAGCATCTAATATACTAGGAACATCAACAAGCGTGATTCCTTTAAATCATTTGGTTATCCTGTATTAGTTCCTAGACTGAGTTTCTAAGTTCAAGATCCCTCCTACTAACTGGAATCGATCATGAGAAATGACAACTCCAATATCTCAAACTAAAAACATGTATCCAGTTGCACAATGGAAGATACAAGAACATACATTTACACTTTCAGGCATTTGTACTAACGAGTAAAGCATACAACCAGAACAAAATAAGTTAGAAAATCCAGTTTAAAACTACGGACAGATGCCACTTATCACTTATACCAAAACTGGGCACATGTGTCTATGGTTAAGTTGCATGTCTGCGACTGTGTATGCTTGTGTAAGTTTGCAGCTGATTGAAAGGGACTAACATGAGGAATGGCTAGGTGATTGTGTCAGATCTTTTTTTGCAACTTTAGTTATGATGACTAATAATCAGACTCCCCACTTATGTTAACTAGAAGCAACATAAAAGTTGACATGTTTAGTGAGCAGTTTATACATGTGGAACAGAGAGAGATTTTAAATGAATTCAATAATATAAGACATTAAAGCCAGATGAAGCTTCAAGCAAAACATGAAGCCATCGGAGAACATTACATATTGTGATTGAATATATGATATAGTACATTTTTTTATGAGAAAAGAGAAGTGTGCACAAATAGCTATTGAAAATACCAAGGAACTGAATTTGAACAGTGTTATGTTGTTGTAGAAGAGACTATCAGAGGTATAATATCCTAGAACCTAGAAGATCGACATTAGAGGTTATTTCTTGGCATGACATGAGAAAAACAAAACCTTCCATCTTTTCATGCTTGAGGACATGAATATTTTACTTTCATTCAGCAATATTAGGAGGAATCTTCTGAAATATTAGACCTTTATGGCATATAGACAAAGAAAATATTTTTCACAAGACTATGTGGGTTACAAGTACGATATTCTTCTGAAGCACCATGGAAGGCATTGCAAACTCTTCATGATGCATGGGTCTGATTTGCATATACTAAGACAACTTGATTTAGCAAGATATTTCTATAACATAAGCACAAACAATACTGAGGACATGTCATAAGAGGCAACAGGCTCAATTTAAGGTTGGGAAGTGTCAAGTTTATATTCTGAGACCCTCCTCAATCTACTGGATGAGGCAGCTATAAAATTGACATCCCAGGCTCAATTTAAGGTTGCGAAGTGGAAAGTGCAACAAACAAGTTTATATTCGGAGAAAGTTCGTGTTGATGGTGCTCTACATATTATCCATATTTGATGAGTTACAGATGTGAATTCTGATGTACTAGGATCATTTGTAATTGTTCACGTACCTAATTTTTAAACATGTTATAGGTAGAAAGTTTGTGTTGATGATGCTCTACATATTAGATTTCTTCATAGCAATGAGGAAGATAAATCATGGACTGATTTACTGCTTTGAGATAGGTAACTTATGTTAGGATCAAACTGTAGTGTTGGACTAGGAGAAAGCATTGATATCAAATATATAGTTGGGTGATGGTATCGATAGCATTCAGACTTTATATACATGTATCGGAACATTTTTGGGCATACTTAGTAGATGCAATGGTACTCTTTCTTCCTCGTCTAAGGAATGGGCCAAGCCGATCCGCCTTTGTAGAGTTCCCAACAAAACTAGCAAAAATGTGATGTAAAACTAATTTGGCAATCTGAGAAGACTGATACCTTGGTACAAGCTATGCTTATGGCAATATAAAAAATATTAGAGAATTTTTGGACTTTCATTTGATGAGCTATAAAACATACTAGGAATTTGAACAACATTAACAGCTTGAAGGAGATGAAATCCACTTAAACATCTGTGAATTAACATACATTCTTTTTATATATTGCACAGTTCTCTTACCGACCATTCCAAAAGGATTATAAGAAAAAAATTATGAATAAAAAATGTACCATCTAAGCCCTCTTCAATAGCCTCCATGTTGAAGATATTAACATGTATATGTATAAGAATGTATATATAATTGTTAAGCATGTAAAAGACAAAGCTATGAACCATAGCATTGACAACACCACCCTTTTTATGAATGTTGGAAGCCCAGTCTCTTCTCGCGGGAGGCATAAACAAGTCGAGGAAGCTCATTGTGATTTGTGTCAAGCCCTCCACGGTGGCCCAAAAAGACCTGCAATTTTCAATAATAATGTAATAAGAAAATAACATATCATCTTAAAGGATAAAGGGAGGGCAGAAATAATTGTAATTACAAATCCAAATCTAGTTCAGGTCAAATGAAATGTATACATTACATATTTACCTGTGTTAGTGCAATACCCTTAAGATATTTCAAAAATATAGGTATTTATTAAACTTTTAGAAGAGGATACAAAAACTATTTTGGCCCCCTTGACAATTTCATATGTATTTTCGCTTTATGAATTCTAACCCTCCTTCATCTGGTTTAGTGATAATTGCACTACTATTAGATCCAACAAGGAGTAAAATATAGAGTTGAAAAAGTTAAAGAATAACCTCCTTATAACTGGAACCATTGCAAAAGAAAGGACCTCATACTATCCTGAGTCTGCATTAGTTTTTCCAGCTCTTGCAAAAGAGGGATCCAACAAGGACTATATTCAAATTCAAGAATCTGAATCATGAAATGTAACAAAAAGTTCTGATATCAGTTATAATGGTTAGAAAGAACTGCATGGGTCCCTAAAAAGTTCAGATGCAGGTTAATGACACACACACCACCAAAAAAATGGAGCAAAAAGAATACTTGGCTGAAACCCTTTTTCATGTGAGCTTGCTTTGAAGTTTCAGCAAACTTACCAAATAGTGTTATTGTGTAAAGAGCATATTGAGGAACATGAGAATATTAAGAGAAATTAGAGTAAAAGGTTGGAAATAACCTTACAAATGGATAAGGAGATTGCAATTGGCCATGCTTGCAAAACGAAAATGCATATTTAGGAACATGAGATTATATAAGAGAAATATTTAGTTCCAAATTGACATTCTTGTGGAATTTATTTGCGTACGTTGGGCCGAGCGGAGGGGTTGAGGTTGGCTTTTCGGCTATAAGAGGGAGCTTCACGATGCCTACCACTGCAAAAGACGGACAAAAAAAAACTTAGGAGATCGCAGAGGTTGTCGATGTTACTATATATTTGGCAGTAGAGCGAAGAAAAGAGGGTGACGACGAAAAGGTTGGCGGTAAGGATGGAAGATGTCGTTGTTGTTGGTGGTAAGGGTTGCAGCGAGAAGTTGTGGAGGCTGATGGTTAGGGTTTTCAGGGATTTTTGAGTTTGGGAGAGTAGAGAGTTGATGGGGGCGGTTGAATTTGAGAGGAACGCTTGAAAAATATTTTTGAGTTTGGGAGGGGTTTTGAAATTAGGAGGAGGGAATTTAGAATTAGAGAGGAGGGAATGAAGGGAGTTTGGGGATCCATATGAAAAAATTTACAGAAATTTTTAACCAGCGGGATGCAAATTCTACAATTCACAGCATACGGAAAAGTTTTGAAAAAAATTGCATAACGAAGGACACCTAACCAGAACAAATGGCACGATGGCCAATTGGACAGGCTGACATGGCGCTCGTGCCATTAGTAATGGTGGGCGCAAGGCTGACAAGGCAACCACACCATCGTAAATGGCAGGCGCGTGTGGCCCCATGGTTAAGTTGCAAAGATTCTTAATTAAATTTTGATACATCCATCGAGTTGATAACTGCTGCTTGGGGGGTTCACATAAATCATCACAGGTTAAGATGCAAAGATTTTTAATTAACTTGTCATTTGGACCATATTTCCGCTCAATACAGTGAAATATTAACTTCGCGAGTGCTTCTGCTGCCTTTCCACGCTTTTCTGGTCGCGTGGGGCCATACGCCCGCCATTTGTGATGGTACGGCTGCCTTGTCAGCCATGCGTCCGCCATTGCCAATGGTGCCATGTCAGCCTGCCCAATTGGCCATCGTGCCATTTGTTCTGGCGAGGTGTCCCCCGTTATGCAATTTTAGCAAAAGTTTTTCGTATGCTGTGAATTGTAGAATTTTTACCCCGCTGGATGAAAATTTCTAAAAAATTATTGTAAATTGAATAAAAATATATAATAATATTGATTTAGTAGGATTTGAGGTGGACCAAATCAGTAGAATTTGTATAAAATATTTTAATCTTCATCCATAACTTATCCTTTCCTGTACTCATTTGAAGAACAAAATTATAGACATATGGGTTAAATATAAAGGTGAGTCTAATTCGATTATCATCGAATCAACCTAAAATTACAGTTTTAAGAACCGAAAGACGGACTATTATTTATGAAAATAGAACAAAACTGAATCGAATAAAAAAGTTATACTTTTGGTCTATTCGATTTTATACCAGATAGGAAATAGAAAATCAAAAGTTAATAGAAGAGAAAAATAAAAAAATTGACATGGTACATACCAGATAGGAGATCGATGACCCTGGTCCAGGTGCTCCCCTAGCTGACATTGGCCTAGGAGCTCACTAGTGTCAGGGTCCACTATTCTTGCCTCCAACGTTGCAGAGAGCCGTTCGGCCGAGCTGAATACTTGGCTCTCATCTGGTGTAGAGGAATTTGATGTCGCTCTAGTAGACTCTGTAAGCTCGTATCCTTGTTCACAAACAAATAAAAAAATACAAATTAAGCTATGCCTTGACAAGTGAAATATGACATACATAGATTGAAATAAATTTGTGGAGTGGACTGCACCTGGACGTATGAAAATGTGGTGATGAACTCGGATACCTCCATCCTCCTATGCTCAATCTGGCTGAGCTTATTCCTCTTGTACGTGCTCGATTTCTCCCTATACTTTCTGGCCATGATGATATACCGGGGGAGAGAGAGAGAGAGGACTGAGAGACACAACATTGAGGAGAGGAGAGGTTGGTCTCTAAAGATTGATGTAGCATTGAGCAGAGGAAAGAGGGGGTTTATGGTTAGATTTTTTTGGTATATATAAAGATAGGGGTAAATATGTAAATGTAAGGTAATTTTGGGTTTCGGGTCGGGTCAGAAACGGAATCCTAAACCAGCGACCCGAACCAAAAAACTGAATTGTACTTTTCTAATAACCGAAATTCGACCTGTTATTTCTGAAACTGACCTTAACTGTTATACCGTGTTGGTTCGGGTCGATTTTTGGTCAAAGCACATAAACTGCTCACCCCTAGTTAGATTCATGTGAACTAAGTTATGGGTCGATAGATCTAGTAGGTCTCTCTAGAACGATATTTGAGCACTACATCATTGCTGCTTGTTCCTGTAGGATCACAAGTCCCATGTCATACAAACATACACTTGTGTGTGTAATCTCAATGTCCTCTTATATATATTATTTATTTTAGGAGGGCCCTAGCATAAATAATTATCAATTATTATATTTTTCGTATATTTAGTACTTGTATGCTCCCTAGTCTGCAACCTATTTGGTCAGTGCCACACAATATGTACATGTTGTTGCCAGCAACAAAGTGACTTTACTCGGGTCCATTAAAGTTCCTTATCAACTCAAGCTAATTTAAAGAATATAAGAAGACATCATATATAATAATCGAAATTAATGATTTCTCGACTAGTCAAAGCTTATAATAACTAATTTAGATGGAAGAAACATGTTTTGGGGGAATAAAAAAATGGGAAGAAATTCAACACTCCCCATCACCACACTGACACACACGTAAGAAACGTGTAACTTATGATGGATGAGGTGTCTATGTTTTGGCCAAACATATGGATATGTAATTTAAAATAGGGATAATTTAGCAAATGCCCCCATTCTAAATGTTGAAATTAGCATATACCCCCACTATTTTATTTATCTAACAAATACCCCCATTTTTGATATAAAATAATAAAAATTTAAGATATACCCCCACTCTTTTACATAGGAGTGGGGGTATTTGCTAAATAAAATAAATAGTGGGGGTATATGCTAGTTTTAACATTTGGAATGGGGGTATTTGTTAAATTATCCCTTTAAAATATTAAAAGATAGAAACATTCACGACGTTTATTTATAGTGGCAAAAATATAGATACATTTACAACAATGTATAAATATTATGAAATACACATCTTTTATAACATTTAATAAAAGTTGTTGAATATAACCCTTTTACAATGTTTCTTAAATATTGTAAAGTGACAATACATACACAATGTCTACATAAAGTGGTAAAATAAAATTATTTCTACAACATCGAACAAACATTGTGAAAGATAGAAAACTTACAACAGTTGATAAACGTTGTTGAACATGATATTTTTACAATATTTTAAAAACATTGTCGAAATTAATAACATTGACGACATCAAATAAACGTTGTCAAAATTAATAAATTTTACATTGTTAATAAAATGTTGTTGAAGATAGTAATACACAACTTTTGCGAATGACCATTGTAGAAGCATTAACGTTTGAATATTAAACGTTGTTTGTACATATAATTTACAACATTTTTACAATAAAGGTTGTAGAAGACCCCTCCTTTTTACAACATTTTTAGGATGTGTTGTAGATGAAACATTGTAAAAAGGGTTTTTATTGTAGTGTTCATTAACTATCATCTACTCTTATGGTCATTTTGTACTACGAATCCTTGAGGGTTTCTACCCACCTTTGGTCACACTACTCCCTCAAATCTCATGTCACTAAAACTTTATAATCATCCAACTAATTGCTAAAATTGCTATCGATAGATATCTACTATATATGACATCTATAATCCTCTCCTATCTATCAATCAACCCAAAATCTAACAAGCAACAAATTTACACAAGTAGCTAAAACTATTGATAAATTCGAATAAGCATGACCATACGTCGCTCTGCAATAGGAAGGACAGGAAGATAAGAATGAATAATCGAAGGCAATTATAAAGTTTCAAGAGCGATAGAGAGTATCCAAAGGTGCAGATGGAAAGAAAGTTATATGAGCCATTGACCTATTTTGCTAGATTGGGCTACTCTAGTCCAGTCATTTGCTAAGTCTAAGAACCCTTCGTTTTTCAGAGGGTCTTATAATCCGTACAATACAGAAGTTCCATTCGTAAAGTTAATCTAAACAAGGTTCCATAATAGAATAGAATTTGGAAAATCAAGATTGTGATCTTTTTTTTTCCGTGGTTATTTAAACACACGAGCAGGGGATAAAATACAATACAAGATCGTATCGCAACTTCCAGGTAGATGGAATAAGGGTTACGAATGACCTCATATTCTAAGAGGTGGGGACCACACAATAGGTATAGGGACCTATTTCAAATAATTTGGTTTTATAATCCAATTATAGTGGTATGCATGGATGGGTTTTACTGGGTCTTAATGGGTTCCCTGATTGGACATCAATCATTGGTTGGATGAACCTTGAATTTCAATCTATATGGACTGGACAAGATCCCAATGATAAAATTATTTCTACTAGGCTAGGGTAACCTAGAATAGATTTCAATCCAAGTGGTTGAGCTAGTTGCCAGTCGGGTTGGTTAGCTAGGTTCCTAAAGCCCAAAATGTGCCTTCCGTGACTTTTGTGTTTAAGTAGCACGAGAAGACACAATTGAGTGGTACACTAGTGACATGTGCGTAGTAGGCTTCTAGTAGATCACAACCATATATTGGGTCGAAAGGTTCGAGTCGAGGTTAAGACTCTAGTGGAAGTCGGGAAGTATACCAGTATTATGGTAAGTGTTATAGCTAGTCCTTTCATCCTGAAAGTCGTACCATAAAAATAGAGTACAAGGGGACGTGTTTGAGTGGGACATGATATACCTAGATGAAGGTGGACTCGCTAGATCTTGCATATGAACTTTGTTGGACGGTAACAGCTGGTCTCGTGCTCCGATTATTAATGACACGGTCGGGGACACAAAATGATCTAGATGGAAGTGGGAGTCCATGAGATACTAATTATCATCCTAATGGCAATCATTCTAATCAATCGGTAATCCTCGTATATCCCAAATTTTTTGAAGGCTTACAGTCTATCCACCTTAGAAGTTAGGACCTGGTCTTAGGAATAATAAGGTTAGAAGAATTCCAAGTCCGGGTATTGTACTCCGACTCTTGTTAAATAAGAATAAGGCACGGCATAACGGGATACGGTAGATATAAGTCAACTCGAGGATCATTCCTCAATGAATGGAAAATGAGTGTGTACAATGACACATGGTCGATAAAATAAATGATCTATTCGTCCATAGTATTCAAGAGTTATCGACGGGGTAACCAACTCTAAGGCACATCATTTGAAAAGATTTCTAACAACTGAGTCGTGAATCTCTATTTGAGTCAAACCTGCCAGACTATTGTCGCAAGGGTTCTAGTGGCGTGGGCTGTAGTGACCATGTATTATTGTGATAACTGGTTGTTCATAATATGATAGGGTATTTAAACTATGGCATTGGCTAAGCTAGTGACTGTGGTGTTCCAATACTAGTTAGGTCTTAATAATAAATTTACATAATTAGGGCAATATTTGTTGGAAACTAATCTCGGGATGAGTGTCTACCATAGTCACGGTAAATGATTGCCCTTACATTTGTCCACTCATCTTATGTCTAACTGTGGGCTTGGTCGAGGAAGGGTTGGATTAAGGCTTAAGGGTTGCCAGTTAAAGCAAGTATCAAGCAAATAATTAGAGGCTCACACAATTGGTTTCTTAAGAATAGATAGCCTCCTAGGTTGGCATCTTCACTAAGGGTAAAACCTTAATCTTTCTCAAGTTCAGATGACTATAAGGTCCCAATAGTAGTTTGAGGGTCGAGAGGAAACGAATAACTCAATCACATGGATGACCGATGGTAGCTACACTTGTGTATACAACTATCATAGCCATGGGGATTACTCTGTATCTCTCTACCAATTACGAGCCTTCGTCTTTCCAAATTAGTGAAAGACAAAAAAATAAAGAGTTCAAGGGAGATGTCACTGAATACAATTTCGTGATTCAAAGGCGAACGTAAAATTCAAGAGGAATTGTCAATACAGTAGCAGATGAGATCCTAGAGGCATCTACATCTCAATCAACGTAAGTTAACCAGAAGGAGAGCGAACCGATACACTACGGTTGATCAGACCGTAATACATCGATTCTGATTAGACAATATGTTAGTAGGCGTCCCTAATAAACATATGTCTTGAATCAAGCTCGATAAAAGAGTAAGCTTGCAAAACTATGCTGTAATAGCAGCATTGGTCAAAATAGTCAAAAATACAAGTATGCGAGATTTTTTGAAAGAAGGCACAAGTAGTTCGAGTTTTGTGAGAATCAAAACCTTATCCGGTGTTCTTGCTTATACGGTCATCCTACTATCTCCTTATACATAAGTCCTTGGTCGACTAATGGGTTATGGACCTCCAAATTCTATATTCTCGGTAAACCTGTTAGTGTCAGTCAATTACCTCGTCAATAGGTCACAAGGACCACGGATTACTAGGTTGGGAGACATGCTATCCAACTTGCAGAACTTCCACTAGTATTGGCTTTGGAACTTATGGGACATACAGGACATTGTCCTATTCTCTATGGTATCCTAAACTTGTAATCATGTCTGACGTTATTTTACCGAGAATTATGCCTCGCCCGTATACTCGGGCTGTGGTAAACCCTTGGTTTTGTAACTCAAATATGATATAAAGTCAAACACTTCTTAACTCTATCAAATATTGATTTAGGGTAACTACGATCAAAGAGGACCATTAGCCATAGTTTTAGCAATATTCTATAACCTATATTTTCTTAAACTAATTTTAACTCTAAGGGTCGTGCCTCGCCAGTGCGCTGCTGGCTGCAGTGAATCCATAGTCTCCATAATTCGAATAAATAGCGACAGTGCGCTGCTGTCCTGCCATTTCGAGTTAACTAACATTTCTATAACTATATCTGTAAAAAATTCATGAGCTTCTAGAGATTCAAACATGTTGACTATGAAAATAAACGTAAGTAATTGTCCTATCAGTCACCACCCTTCAAATGAAAGATCGAACAGGGAGAAAATAACTGAAGACAAAAGGAATACAAACATTATAGTATCTATTTCATGTGTATTCAAACCATTGGGAAAAAACTTTGAATCGGGACTAACTCGAGGTTTGTATGTTGATAACATAATCAGAAAATATATAGAAATAATAATTCTTAAGGCAAAATAGGAACTAAATAGGCAATTCGGACTAAGATATGAGGATAATATCTAAAGAGGCAAAGAGGAGGAATTGAACAATTTATTAAGGTTAGATCATTACCTCTATGAAGCCCTATCTCACCAAGTGAATAATCTATCCACATTGGATCATATCGTCATATCAAGAGGTAATAGTCTACCTATGGGGATCTGACAAACTATCTAAATTAATAACACCTCATCTAAATTGCATGGCCTAGACTACCCATCGGTAAATTTGTTTAAGGGACTCCTAGTCCTAGTCATTCTCTCAAATCAAATTAACCCTAATTCGTGAATGAGCATTTCCTAGTCGCAGGCTCGCAATAGTACAACTAACTTAAGTACTACCACGAGTTCACATGATTTACAAAAATGGACCTGCATGGGCTACCACAAAAACTTGTCACGACCTGCACCCATTTTTTTATTCGGATACGAGACATGTCCAAGCCAGCCTACGCCGCAGTGTCGGTGGTAGAATGCTGTCACGGCTAAGATGATCAAAATAAATTAAACAATGCTAATTCACAAAACTAATTTAACTTACAATATTCACAAGTTTTATATTTGCAAAAAAATATAAACTTGTACAAATATTAGAATGACTACAACTCATCTATTTAGCTAGTCTCTTGGCTTTTCGTCTGCAAGTACACCTGTAACTCCCCATGCTAAGTGAATCCATAGCTAACCTGAAAAATATTGGTTTCCAATCAGGAGTAGAACGATTACAATTCACTGAATGTAGTTTCAATATATGAAAATGACTATACAACAGAGGTTAGCCTTTAGACATATGATTCATAAAAATAAAAGAAGAAAAACAGAATAAACTAAATACCGAAGCAGTAAATAAAAAACAGGAAATACTCACCGACTGACAGACTGAAATACCTTTGATATGTGATCGATCTCGAGATAATTACACGACACTGTCTACACTATCTACACTGTATAAAGTTATACTATCTACACCGCATAAAGTTACACTATCTACACTGCATAAAGTTACATTGTCTACACTGAATAATGCAATAGAAATCATTGTCTACACTGTCTCAGGTCAGATCACATATCTTCGGCACTTCACCTCCCCCGACATGACAAAGAATAAAAACAATAAAAAGACTAAATTCATATCTCTATCGACTAACAATGATGCATAGTAAAGTTAAATACTGAAAACAAACAATAAACTGTACTCGCCTATGGTCCTTTGCTGGTGAAACCGATAATCCAAACCACTCAGTGCACCACAATAATCAAAACTCGTACAACAGTCTCCAAATTCTGAAATAGACATTACCAATGTTCTCAGAATAGTCAAATTAGCTAGAATTGTCTGTCCTTAGGTCCAATTCTGGACACATGAGCAAAACGGTAATTTTGGGTCAAAACGGTATCCGCCGTTGGACCCGCTTTGTACCGAAAAGCGTGCCAGTGTCAACGGTCTCTAAAGTCATCAAAAATACATATCTATGGATTCGTTTTGATGATACGAACCTAACTGTATGTCCAAAGTTTGATTCCGACGGGCCGTGCACAAAATTGCCCGTTGAATCGGACTGTGGGGCCCGCAAAACGTCGATCCAATCAACTGTCTCAGAATCGGAACAAACTTGGCATATAGGACCAGAAAAATGATACGGTCATGTTGGCATAATTTTCATCTCGATCTGACGAGCGTGCACAAAGTAATTAGAAAATTTACACAGAGACCGATACGATAAATTTTGACAGATACGCATCAAATTCGTCGCGCACACGCGGTCAATTTGAATTCCGTCAAAGCCCACACGTCCACGAAGCCATTACGCACCTTTCGATGCTTTCGGTTCGCAACCACGTTGCCCGGATTGGCGGGACGCACGTCGTATCGAGGGTTTTTATGATTTTTAAAATAGATTTTTCTCAATCTTTGGAATCCAATTTCTCGACGTGTAGTCGATGAAACCAAATTTCGTAAATTGGGTTTCAGTGTCCTATAGGTTTTCTAGGACTGCCATGAAAAAGATTTCTAAATATCGCTACGATTTGGCGGCAATTTGCCTTCCAATATGGGTGTTTGGACTGATTTAGGTGTCCTGTTTTCAACAGATTTTTTTAGTGATTTTCAACTCGATTTCTGTCGAGTTAAACTATTTAATAGAAATTAGAGAGGGTTATAACAAGATCATACCAGAGTTTACGGAACTCAAAATGATCAAACAATCGTTGAGATATCTCGATCCAAAACTGGCTCTTCGCTCTGCAACTGCTGCTGCCAATGCTATGCTCTGTTACGTGCGGCGGCGGCCCTGGCCGGCGGGCAGTGGCCCGCAGCGGCGTTCGCGCACGGGAAGGGGCGTGCAGGGGGCCGGCGCTGGTTCAGGGTTAGGGTTTTTATGTTTTATGATCTCTCCCTCTCTCGGTCGTTCTCATTATATATATTACGTTGTAGCCGAGCGGTTGCTCTCGGTTTGGAGGGGAGCTGGGCTCGGCCTGGCTTTGGCCTAGTCTGCTGAGTTCGGGATGGGGATTACTCTCGGGTCTGTGGGGGTTACGTGCGGGAATTGGTTGAGGAAGTTTGGGTCTTGGCTGAGATGTCCTTACCTTTAGTTCCTCTCCTTTATTTATATATAAGTATACATTTATATATATATTATCCATATATATATATATATATATATATATATATATATATATATATATATATATATATATATATATATATATATATATATATGGGAGCGAAAAAAAAAAAAATATATATATATATGGGAGCGGATCAAAAGCCCCCCTTAGAAAACCCCCTAAAAACCTCCCTTACTCTAATTCGTAATATTAATGTTAAAATTAATGTTAATATAAATGTTAAGGTTAATATTAATGTTAATGTTAATATTAATGTTAATGTTAATATTCATTTTTTTATTTTTTTATATATTAATATTAATATTAATGTTAATATTAATGTTAATGTTAATGTTAATATTAATGTTAATTTTAATGTTAATTTTAGTATTTAATGTTAATTAACATTAATATTAACATTAACATTAATATTAACATTAATATTAACATTAAATTACGGATTAGAGTGAGGGAGGTTTTTACTTTTTAGGGGGTTTTCTAAGGGGGGCTTTTGATCCGCTTCCTATATATATATATATATATATATATATATATATATATATATATATATATATATATATATATATATATATATATATATATATATATATACTCCCTAATCTAAATAAATATATTTTTTTTTGAATAGAAATACAAATCTCAATATTATCTATTCATAGTGTAGGCCCTATTTGTACATATATGACTATATATAATAATATTTAATTGACAAAAGAAATATAACCAATAATAATATTATATAACAATAACCTCAATAAAATAATTGTAACCCCTGTTTCTCATTTTTTTTATATATTTTATTTTATTGTGTTTGAAAGTAATTTATTTTTGAAACTTTGTAAAAGATATTTACTATTTTTTTTTGCATTTCAAAATGTAGTTTGTAATTAACAGTTTGAAAGTACTATTTAGTTTTATTAAATATTTTTTCTTGAAATTTTATTATTGAAATTATAAAGTTATTTATTATTATGTTTGGATTTTCAAAAAAAAATATCGGTTTTGAAAATAGTTTGAAAATCATGATTATTTTTGGAGCAATAAAAAGATTTAGTAACTTATTTTGAATAAGATTTAGATTTATAAAATATATTTTACCTTATTTGATAACCTCAAGCATTATTTAAAATACTTATGGTGACTAATTGTGGCATTAAGAATTATCTAATCTAGATTTGAAATATTATTTTATTTAACGATTTATCTATTATATGATTTAAATTGCTTTGATAAACATTAAATTTATCTTAAAGTTATTATGTTGAATATGATTTGGATTTAGATTTGGATTTGAATTCATCTGATTTGGATTTAAATAATTTATTTTGATTTAAATTTATGGAGAGACTTGTCCGTTAGAAATCCTAATCCTGTTTGAATCATATCTAGTATTAGATAGATTATTTCTTATTTGAACTAATCATATTCCTATCCAAATTAGTTGGTAATCCTAATCATATCTTTATTGATTGAGTTCTAATCATATCCTAATTCACTAATTGCTTTCCATTATCTATATATATTGAACCTATAAAATAAAATCATCTCTGATACCTTCTTTTCCAAAATTTCTCTCTTTTTTATCATAATTACCCCAAATTCGTCATAAATTCAGCCTTCCTTTTCAAATGTTTTACCAAGTTCAAAGGGCCATAACTTCCAACTCCGGACTCCGTTTGACCTTCAGTTTTTTTGTTGAAACCGTCTTGAGGTATATTTTCTGAATATAAAATTTATTTTCAAATAATTTTAACCTAATTTTCTGAAAAATTCATGGAGTGTCAGTTGTCCGAAATTTGACACGTTTCGATGTTTTCGAGATTTCGGGAGAATCAGGAATCAGAATCACGATCAGTTTGAAGTTTCGGAACGTTGATAAAAAAGTACACATCATATATTTTTCTCTACAATTTTCCAAAATATTTTATTTTTTGTTTTTATTTTAGAGGTCCGTCTCATCAATTGAAATCATCTTGCGTAGTTTGACTTCTGAGACTATTTTCGTGCCGACATGATCATATCACGCCAGTCAACTTCAAATCAAACCGAGGTAAGTACTTGTTGATGCTTTCATGTGCATTTACTTTATATTGTCGTATTTCACTTATACATGTTATTTTTCGTGTCTTGACTGTTACACACACGAGAGTTGAGTGATTGACTATTGTTCATGTTTTCTCATTGATATCGTGATCGTTCTCGTGACCGTATTTTCATGATTGTGAGCTATGGATATTAGAGGGGTACAATTATTAGGCATGTGGACAAATCCCAGATTGTATTGTTGGCAACTCTCCCGTTTACGGGGACGGGCCTTATAACCTCATCGTTCGCCCAAGCCGTCCATGTGTAGGAACGTTGTACTTCTCACGACACGTGCACTACGAGTGTTTATATGAGTCTCTTTACTTTTCATGCTTGTTACTTTCCTTATCAGTTTCTTCCATCCCATGATTTCTTGTTCATATTGTTCTTGTTTCCATTGATCATTGTTTCACATGTTTAGTGTTATATTGCTTTATATTGTACTTGTATCATGTTGGTTTAGACTTGTACTTGTTCCAATCCTGACTGGATAACCATTTTTCAGTTGACAGATTCTTGATGATTATTCTCGATGACTTGCTCTCTTGCTTTGGGATCCTTCGGGTGGAGTTAGAGCTATCTTGGAGGCCAACCATAGATTCTAGCTAGAATAGTCACATGTAGCGATGTATCGAAAAAAATAATTTGAATGTATTATTGGAATTGTAATTTAAATAATTATTGTGAATGAGCAAAATAGAGATATTTGTTGTATTTGAGATTTATATTGAGCCCAGACAGCGTACTACCGCCGATGCTGCGGCGTAGGCTGGACTTGGCCACGTACTCGTATCCCGAAAAACGGGAGCGGGTCGTGACAATAATAATAATAATAACAAAATTCAATACAACAATACCGGCGTATATATACCATTATGTGCAGTCTAAAAATCCCGAAATGTACGAGGACCTATTTTATACAAAAGTCACTGAATATCACTAGTAATAATATTTATAATATTTAATTACAAATACTAGAAAATATTCCTTAAATCATTAGAACGAATTACAACACCCTCATACCAAATTCCATCAACACGAATGCCACTGGACGTACCGCGTGACCACACGGCTTGGGCTTGGGTTGGGTCCAATCTGGACTAGTTCGGTACAATCGATTTTCCTAAAACTCAATAATATAATAAATACATAAATAAATCTTCGGTAAGGGTTAAGTCGCAACTTGGTCTGATTTTCCTAGTTAGGTCATCACTATGGCGTGGCCTTCCCTACTAGGGCTAATACACTAGTCAAAGCACGCCACTACACTATCCGTGCCATGATTCCTAGCCGTCTTGTACTTCAAAACTCCACCATGGTTAAAGTCATCTATCGTAACAATTAATTAAGTAATTATTTATAAAAATTCTAAAAGTCACCATTTAATTCAAATAAATAAATAAATAATATATTATCAAAACTTCGGGAAGAGGGCTTACATTAGATAACTGGGACATGTGAGCATGTGACTTAGAAACTATTTCGGAACCCGAGTTACAACCCGTAAACCAAACAAGGACAGGGGTTGTAACCCTTCTCCTGAATAGAACTTCGTCTCTAATCAATGTACAACATAGGAATCATGTATTGTATGTGAGTACTAAATACGACGACAAATGACAAGATGACTAAGAAACCATTCCGAAATCCAAGTTACAACCCGTAAACCAAACAAGAACCGAGGTTGTAACCCTTCTCCTGAACAGAACTTAGTCTCTAATCATTTACAAGCAACAATGATGTACTGAAATAAACGAATACAGACGCTGCCTAGACAAAGCTGGACTAGACTGGACTCCATACAACAATCACGGCCAAGCAATGGGTACGACTTTATACATTAGCTAACTAGGGTTATCACAATCCTAATTACTAATATATGCACTTTGAGAAATTCAATCCAGTTACCTGTCCTGCAGACTACCGGACTTATCCAGGCCAAAAAAAAAGTAATGGTGGATACATCGCCCGGAAGACAAATGTATCCTAATATCTAATAGTGGGTACATTGCCCAGGATACAAATATACCCTAAAATATATAAAACGTGCAACAATCGATGGTGCGCTAGAAGTGTGCTCATCATGACAGATAGCTCCAAATCTATTCAGGTTGGGGCCGGGACAAAGGGCTTGTAGGCAACCGAAAAATTCTCCCATTCCAATGCATCTAGGTAATCAAGCTAGTTGTTTAGTCCTTAACATTTTTTATTGGATTCTGGATGTGGCATTCCGAAGAATCTATCGTAGACATGATATGCAAGACTGGACAATACAAGAAAGTGCACTATAACAAGCCACAACAAGAAAATATAATAAGC
The DNA here is from genome assembly GCA_029216955.1 of Iris pallida. Taxonomy (NCBI): domain Eukaryota; kingdom Viridiplantae; phylum Streptophyta; class Magnoliopsida; order Asparagales; family Iridaceae; genus Iris; species Iris pallida. The sequence goes on from JANAVB010038218.1 coordinate 3,884,634, forward strand.
TAGAAGCTAGGAGTGCGCTACGACGAGCCACTATAGAAAAAATAGGGAGTGCGCCATGACATGCCACTATCATGTAAGCGAGGAAAGACATGTACAAGAGTGCACCACAATGGGTCACTGTCTAGTAAGCAAAGAAGACATGTAACATGAAGGCGCCACGACGGGCCACTATCTAGTAAGCAAAGAAGACATGTAACATGAGTGCGCTACTAAGGCCATAACAAAGAAATTTTAGACATGGCATAGACTACAAAGTACAATAAATTCGAGAAGGCATGGCAATACATATCATAGCATATAAGAAGGAATCGAAAGAAAAGACATATCAAGGCATATGAGAAGGAATAAATAAAAGTAAGTACATGACATAGAATAATAATAATTGAACATGTGCTATTGTCAAGTGTATATAGGCTGTACATTTATTATCTAACTATACAAGATCATCAAGATGAGATCATGTTGTCATGTTCAAGTTAAGTACAATATTAACAAGTTATCAAGTTGGGTTGTATTTTAGGTCAAATATAGAAAATATGCAAACAAGACAAAAAACTGTAATTGAAATTATCAGTTGCATATAAACTCCAAATAAAGTAAAACAAGAAGATTCTTGAAGTGAAGATAAAGATCTACAATTTTCATGTTTTGAGTTTTTCAAGATTCTAGCTACAAAACAGCTTAAACAAGCAAAAAAAGCCATTCAAGGCAATATGCGCATGGGCGCATTGCGCGAGCGAGCAAAACTGCCCACGGCACGCGGAGTACGCATGCACGGCGTACGGTCTGCGCACTGCGTGCGCGGGCAAAACTGCCTACAGCGCAAGGTACGCGCAAGCACGGCGGGCGGGCGAGCGACGAAAAATCATGCAGGCGTGCGGCGCACGAGATCGCTGCACATGCGGACAAAAATGCCTACAGAGCAAGGAGCGCGCCGGCGCACGACAAAAAATCTTGCGGGCATACGACACGCGATAGAAAATAGCGCGGGCGCGCGGCGTGAGAGCAAAAATGCCCACGGCGCAAGGTGCACGAAAGCATGGCCCACGGGCGCACGGCAAAAAATTGTGCGGGCGCGCGGTACGCGAGATGCGCTGCGCGCGAGCAAAAATACCCGCGACGCAATGTGCGTGCAAGCACGGCGCGCGACAGAAAATCGTACGGGTGCACGTCGTGCGAGATGCACTGCGCTCGCGGGCAAAAATGCCCATGGCGCATGGTGCGCATAAGGCAAAAATGCTGCATGCGACACTGTTCATCGTCCCGATAGCACCAAAAGGTATGTAGAACCCATGAACACGAAAGATAACATAACTAACTCAAAATAAATCGAAATCAAGTGGTTCAAAAGCCAAAATTGGGTAGAATACAATTTTCTACAACATGGAACCATTAGTTTTCGAAAATAACAAGGTTTAAGAGATCAAAACAAAAAATAAGAAAAGTTACAAACTTAGATCTACAAAAATATAAACATTAAAATAAAAAACTCCAAGTTCTAAAGAGCCTTAGAATCATGCAAGGAAGAGAATAGAACAAACAAAATGACAAAATAATAATGTTCAAGATTTGGCAAGATGTACTTGTCTAGGTTGGTGGAGGAGTAAAGGAAGGAGAAGATGAAGAAATAAAATAAGTAGTAATGAAGAGAGAGATAGAAGTTGGTTTTTGCACCAACCCTCTCATCTAAAACCAACCCAAATCAAGCCATGCCAAGTTGAACCAAACCAAACTAAACCAAGTTAAGATTAAACCAAGACAAGGCTAAGAAAGACAAGTCAAAATACGGGTCACCTAACAAATATCAGAATTTCGTACACGTATACTGAAAATATGTATAACTGAAAGCAGGAGTGACAGACATGCCGTTGGTATACACTGGTATACTGGCAGTATGCTGGTCAAGAAGAAAATCTATAAGTTGGAAAAAATTTAAAGCGTTCCGAAAATCAAAAAAATATGAAATACATTACAAAATTACATATCCGTTTATAAATACCGATACTGTGAGACGAGTCTCACAACTTCCCATCCTTAGAAAAATTCCATCCTCGAAATTTTCTAAAGTTAGTCGAACATGATAACCAAAACAAAAGCTCAAGAAAATATAACTATCTCAATAAAACAAAGCATGAGATATAAGTTAATGAAGGCAACAGTAATATAAATAAATGCGTAAGCAATAAATGAAGGCAACAGTAATATAAATAAATATGTAAGCAATAACACAACCACATCAAGAAGGACTGGAGGCATATGAATAAATATGTCTCCTAAGTCAGTTGAGTAAGGACCCGCCCTTGCTGGCCTACGCTGACTACCAAAATAGATAGGGGTCAAGTCTCAAAGTAAGTCGGTACCAATGACTTAGTCTAAGACATGACTCTACCTAGGACGCATCTTCGTAGTCGAGACACATGATAGATATTATGTATCTCGAGATACGAGGACAGAAGAGTAGGGCTAGAAACTCTCATTTACTCACCGAATAAGTCAAGCCAACCGTTGTACTCCTGATATCGGCAGAATACAAGGCTGCCGAAAAAACCCAAGATATACTACCACTACCTGGCCTGCTACTGAAGGATAAATTAAAAGGGCATAACTGAAAGAAGACCATAAAGATGGTACCTAAGACTCCCTAAGTACTACCCTCATGCTGATACTAGAGCTGCCCCTGAGACTACGCATACAACTATGCTCTGCACTGCCTGACGCTCTGAGCTCGCAACGACAGAGGATACTGTGCCAATGGCTGAATATCTAGTATTGGCCCTAACTGCTCATCCACTACTGGAGGTGATGACTGATGTGACTGAAAGGACTGAGGTTATACATCTGGTATAGCTGGTCGTCCTCGAGATGTCGGATAGGGGCGAGTGCTAACTGAATGGTCCTCCGCTCCACAGCGGGCATCGCCTATTGGCCGTCCGATAAACTGATCTGAGATGCCCTATCTTGCCACAATAGGTACATGCTTCTTGTTCTGCCTGATACTGCTGCTCTCTTTTCCTCTGATCCCGGGCCTGTATATACTGTAGAGGCCTTTCCTACTAGAATGCATGGGACTGCGTCGAGGAAGGCCTCTGATCTCGCTTATACTGAACTGGTGTTAGTACCCTGAACTGGGTAACTGTAGGATGAAAGGATGAAGATCCAGCTGAACTCCTCCGGGGACAAATTCCTATCATGTGGTCTGGTGATCCACATGACAAACATAGGAAGTTAGCCCTTCGACAAGTAAGATGAGTGTGCCTTTCCCTTCTACAGAAGGAACATACGACTGGTAAATCCTGGTACTGATATGGATGATTGTTTGATGGTACTGGTGAGAGATGTCGAGGTGGAAAGCCTGACATGGGTGTATGGTACCTCTTACGACCCTTAGTTCTGGATGTAGTCCTCCTGGATATATGCTTGTGCTTTCGTACTGCCTCTATAGTAGGTCGAGCTCGATATGCTGACTGGCTAGATGACTGGTACTGTCTAACTCTAATCTGTACTCCTTCTGGCTGTAGGTCCTCGGCTTAAAATACCTCTGGTATTCCTTGCCTACTACGGTCTATCAACATCTGGATACTCTACTGGAGAATGAGATCTCGTTGTTGTTGTGACTCCACACATCCTTCATAATCCCTAGGAATGCATGCACATCGAAATGATCTGATGCTACCTCTGCTCGGACTGTTGACTGTACTGGTGATACATGATGTCTTGACTCTAGTGATCCACATCTGGATGATGATCTATCACTGGTACTGATTGATAAGACTCGGGCTGAACTGGAAATACTGACTGCACGGACACAGCTGGCTGATCGAGATCGATGGACATCACTACCCTCAGGTCGACTCTCGACTCTGCTCCTGAATGCTGAGACTGATCCCCCAAAATTGACCTAACAGAAGATTGTTGACCTGCCATCGGCAGAACCCAAACAAGTTGATCGAAAGGATTAAGAACAGTGTCCCTGAAAGTTAAAGGACATAAGGATCAAATCGAGGGAATATGAAAGATCAACGATCAAGGCAGATATCAGGTCAAAGGATCAGAGATATAGAATAATACGAAGGATATCAATAAAGGAGAATTATGACTGAGATATCTAAATATCAGTAACTCCCACATATCTGATAAATCAGACCTACATGGGCCACAATTAAAACCTATGTCACAACCCAGAACCAGAATACTGGCAAGTGGGGACGGACCAGGCCAGCTATGTGATACCAAAGTACTCCAGTACTTTGAAATAACGTATAAGCTGTAGAGAGATGAGGGTTACTACTACAAGCCAACAATCAATTCTAGGTCAAGCAATCCTGGGTATCTCAATCACAGACAAATATGCAACATACAAGAAGTATGATCATCAGACATAAAATAGTAAAGCGTCCCAAACTATATATACATGGATGATCATGAAGCTAGTAATATAAAGTAAAGAACTAGCAAGAGTAATAGTCATACATGATAAGCTCTAGCTATAGTCTAGAATACACAAATTATATTTAGGCCCGTAGGCCAAATGTCAAGATCTAAAATACGAGGTAAATACGTGCTCGGAGGCTAAACGCCACAAAAGAATAATGTACATAATTAGTCGAAGGATGATATAGGAAAACCCACTAAGATACTCAGGTGCTTCGGGTAGTCACCGTCGAGTAGTTGGTACGGAAGATCCTTCGGGCTCCTCTTATCAGATCTGGCTGTCACCCCCCGTTTTCAGTTTTACGTATTTCAGTATACGTGTACGGAATTCTGACCCATATTGTGACTTGTCTTAACAAGCTAATCTTGGTTTAATCTTGTATTAGTTTAATATTGGCATGACTTGGTTGGGTTGGTTCAACATGTAACCCCTCCTTTTAAAAGCCACCAATGCCTCTTTCTCTCTCCTCATTTACTTCTCCTTCTTTATTTATTTCTTCATCTTCTTCCTCTTAACTTCTCCACCTACCAAGAGAGGCTTAGGCAAGTGCAACTTGCTTCCTGGAGGAACTCCATTTTTGTTGTTCTATTATCTTTCTCACGAGATTCTAAGACACTTTAGTACTTATCATTTTTAATTTCCATGGTTTATTTCTTGTAGATCTACGTTTGTTGCATTTTTGGATGTCTTAGGTTTTGATCTATCAAACTTTATTATTTTCAAGTTTTGATTGTTCTATGTTATAGAAAATTCATTCTACCCCATTTTGACCTATGAAAGTCCAAATTTGGACTTACAGTGAAGGTTTTTATGGAGCTTGGAAGCTATGGGTTCCATGGCCATTCTTCTCAGATTTTCGGAGAAGATGGGTACCCATCGACCCTGTCGTATGGATGGCACCCCATCGACCCTGCCGCATGGATGGCACCCCATCGACCCTGTCGCATGGATGGCACCCCATCGACCCTGCCGCATGGATGGCACCTCATTGACCTTGCCGCATAGATGGCACCCCATTGACCCTGTCGCATAGATGGCACCCCATCGACCCTGCCGCATGGATGGCACCCCATCGACCCTGCCGCATAGATGGGTACCCATCTACTGCCGCATGAGACCCCATCCACCCTTGGTCGCATAGTGCCTATTTTGGTTATTTTATGTCCTATTTGGCTGATTTATGGTCAGAATCTCTTCCAACTTCCAACATAGAAGTTGTAGATCTTTTTCTTGGCTTCAAGAATATGTTACTAGCTATTTTTATACAAGTTTCTTTCATTCACGATAGTGGCTTATTAAGGTGCACTCCTAACAAGTAACAAGTAACATGACACGATAGTGGCCTGTTAAGGCGCACTCTTAACAAGTACCTTGACATGATAAGTAATCTTGATAGTGGCCCGTCGTGGCGCACTCTTGACAAGTAATCTTGAAAAGTAAGTCCAACATGTAATCTTGAATGCTGTTGCAACGACTATCTCGACATGCTAAGTAAATTCTCATCATGACGTCGTGGGTGATTGTATTGAATGTGCTTGTATAAGCTACCAGTCTTGTCTCGCATCATGTCTAGGACTTGTATTCCTGGTTACCACGGTCAGGGATTCATACTGAATCAGACTAGGTTAATGACTAGATTGATCAAGTAGTTCATATAGAGAGGTATTCCGGCTACAAGCAATCCCGTTATCTGGGCGCATTCTCTGATAGACTTGTAGCCTGCCGACGAGTAGGGCACATTTCCAGCTCACTATCATGTGGGGCACTACATGAAACGATTACTATGCACACTGTCATGTGTTGCACTTAAGTCACCTAACAGTTATGATAACTCTTAGCATGAACCTTGTGTCTGGATAACCTGGATAGTCTGCAGGACTTGTGGCCGTAGGGATACCTCATTGCATCTTGCTAGTAACTAGGCTTATTGTAACGCCCCAGTCCCAAAATACGTAGGACTAGGAGACGTATACATGCCAGCTACGCATCGAGAGGACTCCAGTCCAGCTCGAATACGTATAAGCTGTCTGGTTATTCTAGATTAACTATATCTCAATCCACATAATAAAGATAAGTATGACGAATCAAGTGTAGTAAGGCTGATCAGGCCATGATACACCGATTCTAGATTAGATAAATATGTTAGAGTGGATCCCCAATAACACATTCATCATGAACAAGCTAGATAAAAATGAAGCTTGTAAAAGACTAGCTATAGTAATAATGAATATCAAATATAGGACAAAATCGAAACATGGAAGATATGATAATAACACACTAGGTATACCTGAAGTCTCGGTTTAGCAATCATCCTCCATCAGTGTGCCATACCTTTATCTAATACCTGGAGATATCACTAGGTCCTCAGAGGACTAGCAAGACACATAATATACATGCTTACTGTACAGTAAATAACATGCAAGAAAAATAGGAAATGGTACAAGGAACAATATGAGACTAGAGAATAAGTATAAACAGAATATGGTCAAGGATGGTGCTATCAAGCGAGACTAATAGTAAGTCGGGGTAACCGCAGCCCAATGGGAGCTCACTGTCCTATAGTCAGTAGCCGATGGGGAATCTCTAACTATAGTAAGGCCCATCCGCACTCGATGGGAGCTCACGAACGAGGTGGTCAGGTATAGTCACGTCTAATAACAGGTCAGGGTTAAATCAAATGATCATAACCGGGTGAAGTCAATCAAGTACCGTAATTCAGGCTAAGGTCAAGTCTAAGTCAAATAGGTCAGGAGATCATGGCATAGGAAAATCAATACCATCACTGAACAAGATAAGAAAGATAAAACAAGTAACATGGAAAGAAAAATAACAATCTACGTGCACGTAAAACTAGAATAAACATGACAGGGAACAGAAGAAATATGGAACAAAATAAGATATGAAAAACAACAATATGGAAAAGCATGTAAGTACTGTAAAGTTTGGCAAGGTGTACTTTCCTGAGGGTCGCACGGAGAACCAACCATATCGCCAATCAACAAGTCAGAAAGTCCAAGTCTCACAACTGCCTCCAGAAGCTGTAATAGATGTTACCAACATTTCCAGATTAGTCAAATTAGCTAGGATTGCCTATCCTTAAATCTAATTCTGCACACAGGGGCAAAACGGTAATTTTGGGTCAAAACGGTATCCGCCGTTGGACCCGCTTTGCACCAAAATACGTGCCAGAGTCAATGGTCTCTAAAGTCGTCAAACTATATGTTTATGGATTTATTTTGATGATATGAACCCAACGGTATGTCCAATTTTGGATTCCAGTGGGCCGTGCACAAATTCGCCCGTTGAGTTGGATCGTAGGGCCCGCAAAACGGCGATCCGATCAACTGTCTCAGAATCGGACCAAACTTGACATACAGGACCAAAAAATGATACGGTCCTGCTAGCATAAGTTTCGTCTCGATCTGACGAACGTGCACAAAGTAATTGAGAAATTTGCACAGAGGTCGATACGGTAAATTTCGACGGATACAGATCAAATTCGTCGCGCACACGCAACCAATTTGAATTCCGTCAAAGTCCACACGACCACGAAGCCGTTACGCACCTTTCAATACCTTTGGTTCGTGACCACGTTGCCCGGATTGGCGGGACGCACGTCGTATCGAAGAGTTTTTCCTAATTTTTAGTTTTTCGAAAACAAGTTTTTCATGATTTTCAATCTGATTTCTACTACTGTCTAATCCACGATAAATAAAACTAATAATGAGGTTTTCTTCGCGGTTAGGTTGTCTAAACATCTGTTCAATTAGTTTCTCAAAACTGTCGATCGCTTGACAGGAAGTTGCCTTCCAAATCGGGTTCCAGGAACAGTTTAAATACTCTATTTTCGATAGTTTTTCCTGAAGTTTCAGGAATTTCTATAATTTATTTAAGGCAAACCAAACAAATCTAATTAAAGCGGTTGATAGGTGGTCATATAGGCTACTCATAAAAATTTATGGCTCGGATAAACATTAAGCGATGAGGGAGGAAATTACCCGCAAAATTGGGATCGGCAGAGCAACATTAAGCGATGAGGGAGGAAATTACCCACGAAATTTGGATCGACAGAGCGTTGCTGCTGTCCTGTTTCTTCCTTTGTGCGCAGTTTGAATGCTGTTGCTGGCCGGCCTGTAGCCGAGCGGCGGCGCGCGCGCGCGTGGGCAAAGCGCCCAGGCGTCGAGGAGGATGGCGCACGTGGGTTTGGTGTCGAGGAGTTAAACCAATAATATGTATAGTGTATCATATTATACCATCTTTCTTTGGCCCTAGGAAAATCCTACAAATATTTTAGAACACTGTTAAATATTAATAATACATATAATTTACATATAACAAATATTTAGAAATTATTTGTCAATTCCTAAAAATAAATAAGAAATATTTGTACATCATAAAATATGTCTACATGGTCGTCCTTGGTCTCACTACATGCCCACATTGGCTTGGATTCGGTTCGGGCCCAGTTCGGGCTGATTGGGTATAACCGGGTCATCTAAAAATCAATATATTAAATAATAACTAATTAAATGATTTAAATGAGTCTTTTCACAACTTGGCCTAGTTTTCCTAGTTCGGGCATCACTATGGCTAGACCTCCCCTAGCATGGCTAATACACTAGTCAAGGCTCACTGCTATCTCTTCCGTGCCAAAGTTCATGGTCATCTTGCACTCTAAACTTACCCATGACTAAGGCCATAACTATATAAAATATTAGGCTATTATAAATATAATCCTATATATACAAAATTGTATTTAAATCTAATTGACTGTATAACATCCCAAAATAAATCCATAATAATTATACTATCATGGCACCCTAACATGGCTTCCTACCAGGTGGGGTTGGCTAGGTTAGAGTCCAAATGTATTTTCTAATTTACTCGAACTCTAAGAGTCAACCAACAAGTCACCTGTGCCATTCACAATTGAATAGCACATGGAGACTCGATTGAGTGGCACACCCTTGGCATGTGTGTCGTAGACTCAAAATGGGTCAAAACCATATATTGAGTCAACTGGTTCTAATTGATGTCGAGTCATTCACTCAAGTTGGAAGTTCGGTCTAGGATTACGGTAAATACTCAAATAGCCTAAATTGACCCAAAATTGTACGAAGCCAAAAGAATGCTAGGGAACAAGTTTGGATGGGACATGATATAATAAATTGAAGGTCATCCTATCTACTACAAAACTTATGAAGGACGTTTCGAGAGATGGACAAGTCTTATGCTCCAAGAATCAAAGACACAAAAAAGTACATCTATAATTATAATTAATAAGAAAATACAATACAATAAATATACAATCATCTAATCGTACAAAATAAATAAAAAAATATTCCCAAAAATTAGGGTCTTTACACTTGTGATAACCCTAATTAGTTTAAGTATCAAGCCGTACTCTTTTCTTGGCCGTAAATGTTGGATGGAGTCCCATCTTGTCTAGTCTTGCCTAGATCCCGTACATGGCTATCTCAGGACATGCTTGTGTATGCTTTACCTTATCGATAATTGGTTAGAGACTAATTTCTGTTCAGGTGAAGGGTTACAACCTCGGTCCTTGTTTGGTTTACGCGTTGTAACTTGGTTACCGGAATAGTCCTTTAGTTATCATATCATTTATCACCCTGTTTTCTCTAACTCATGTCTTTTGTTATTTTATTTATGTCCTTATATGCTAATATGCTAGTTTTAGTTCTTAAGTGAAGCCTCATTTGTGGCACTTGCTCTTTCTGGGGTCTGATCCAGCTAGTTTTATATGGCCAGATTTCAGAGCAGCTCCCGAGGATCTCTCAGCCTTCCTGCCAGATGGTGACCACTAGAAGAAACCCTGGCAAGGAGTGGGCTTTATTTTTCTTTCCTACTCTATTGTAAAATTATTCTTTTGAGGCATTTAGCCAGAGCAAGTGTTAGCTCGTGTTGAATTTATATTTCTGTCTGTCTAAGGGTTGTAACATGATTGACAAATCCTAGGATTGATCATGTATGACTTAAACTCTTATTAGTCTTTGTATTTTGTATGACTAGCTTCATGATCATCTGAATACGTAATGTTTGGGACGTCTTACTTTGTATGTTTGATGATCTACCATCTTGTTATATTTACTTGCTTGTTTAAGATTGAGAAATTAGGCTTGTTCTTGACCCTAAGAGACTGATGGCTTGCAGTAAACCCTCATGCAACTAGACAGCTATGACCATTTTATGAGGTAGGATTTACTTCAATGTACGTAGCTGGCTGTGTCTGTCCCCCGCTCTCTAGTATTCTGGTTCTGGGGCGTGACACGGTTTAAGTGGTGGCCCATGCAGGTCTTATAAATCAAGATGTGTGAGGGTTTCACTAGATAGATGTCTCGATCAGCACTCGCCCTTGATCTTTACTCGTGTCTTCTAATCTTTTAAAATCTTGACCTGATCACATGTTTATATCATCGATCTATTATGGTCCTTCCTTATTGTTTCCCATGTCATTTCTTCAGCGGCATTGTTTCTGGTCCTACCGATCAGCAAGACGGAGCACCTCCAGTGGACCAGCAGCAACCTGGAGACCAAGCCCAACACTCTGGAGTGGCCTCCCGAGTTATGCATTTCGGGGATCCAGAGCCCCCAGTTCAGCCAGTCCAGCCTGTAGAGCCTGACAATGGAACCCTGGTGGGTCTCATTCAGGGAATTGCTTGCATCTCAAGATCGTCGGGGCGATGCCCTGCACCAGACAGTACAAGATGCCATGGACCGTGTTGGTTATCAAGGGAACAATACGGCTAACAGTTTCAAGCGCCTTAACCCTCATTTCTTCGACGGTAGTGAAGACGCTATTGCAGCTGATGCGTGGCTCCAGGACATCGAGATTATCTTGGATGCAGCTAAGATTCCAGAAGAAGATAAGGTAGCTGTAGTGCGCCTACAATTATTGGATCTAGCCCGCACTTGGTGGACGATGTTAGCAGTTGGGTTGGCGATGCCTGTTCCATGGACGATATTCAGTAAAAAGTTTCAGATTAAGTACTTCGATACTGTAGCTCGACACGACCTACAGACGAGGTTCACCAATCTCAGGCAGAAGAGCAGAAGCTTATTTTCTAACAGCACAGCCAGAATTGTTAGCCGATCTTCAGAAGATGGATATTGAAGTTGTTCTTCCTACCAATGTGGCCTTGATTGCCAGCATGCAAGTTCAGTCCAGCATAGTTGAGAGGATCAAGACGGCGCAATCAACAGATTCTAAGCTTTAGCGGCTCAGAGCAGAGTGTGAAACAGGACGAAGACCAGAGTTATGTATTCACGAAGATGGTACTCTCCAACATGGGAGGCGTCTTTGTGTACCCAGTGGTGATATCAGACAAGAGATTATGGCAGAGGCTCACAGTTCTCAGTACCCAATTCATCCCGGTGGTACGAAGATGTATCGTGATATCCGTCAGCATTTCTGGTAGAATGGTATGAGGAGGGAGATAGTCGGTTTGTCTCTCATTGTTTAGTTTGTCAACAAGTTAAAGCTGAACATCAAAGACCAGCTGGACTTCTTCAACCTTTACCGATCCCAGAATGGAAATGGGAGCACATTACTATAGATTTTGTAACTGGGTTACCTAAATCCCCAGCTGGAAGAGATGCTATCTGGGTTATAGTTGACAGACTCACTAAGGTAGCTCATTTTATCCCTTTCAGAATTGGCCAGTCAACGGATCAGTTTGCAGAGATATACCTCAGACAGATTGTCAGATTGTATGGAGTGCCAGTTAGTATCATATCAGACAGAGATTCAAGATTCATATCATACTTTTGGCGGAGTCTTCAAGAGAGTTTGGGGACTCGTCTCAAGTTTAGTTCAGCATATCATCTGCAGACAGATGGTTAGTCAGAACGCACGATTCAGACTCTCGAAGATATGTTACGATCTTATACGCTGGACTTCAGTGGTTTATGGAAAGATTACCTGCATCTCGTAGAGTTCTCCTATAATAATAGTTTCCAGGCCAGTATCCAGATGGCACCCTTTGAAGCACTGTATGGCAGAAAGTGCAGATCCCTGTTAGGATATAGGCGAGAGGTAGATGCTTGGTCCCGAAATGATTTCACAGACTAGTGAGGTGGTCAGACGAGTCAGAGATCATCTTCGAGTTGTGCAAGATCGTCAGCGTCATTGGGCCGATTCTTAGCAGCATCTCATTGAGTTTTCTGTCGGCGACCATGTATTCCTTAGGATCTCGCCTACCCATGGCGTCATTCATTTTGGCTTACGGGGAAAGCTCAGTCCTAGGTATATAGGACCGTTTGATATTCTGGAGCGAGTAGGTGATGTGTCATATCGTCTTGCTCTTCCGTCGTCGTTAAATGAGGTACATGATATTTTTTATGTATCCCAATTGCGATGGTACATCCCAAATTTGAGCTATGTCCTTGATCATTCGAAATCGGTTATTGGTACCAACCTTTCGTATGAGAAAAGGCCCGTATCCATATTGGACCGAAGAGAGAAGGTGCTCAAGAACAAGACTATTAGTTTAGTCCGCGTTGCTTGGAGTCATCACTCTTTGGGCGAGTCAACATGGGAGCGTGAGGATGATATCCGATCGCGATATCCTGACCTGTTTGACTCATGAGGTATAATGTCTTCCTTATGCCTCATGCCTTCGATTCCTTGCTTGCATGATTGATTGTTTGATTAGTCATATATTGCCTTTGATTAGTATAGCTTGCCCCGACATCACTAGCCTCTTGATTAAATTTCGATGATGGAATTCTTTTAAGGTGGGTAGAGTTATCACCCCCGTTTTTAGTTTTACGTATTTTCAGTATACGTGTACGAAATTCTTACCCATATTGTGACTTGTCTTAACTAGCTAATCTTGGTTTAATCTTGCATTGGTTTAATATTGGCATAGCTTGGTTGGGTTTGGTTTGGCTTGGTTGGGTGGGTTCAACATGTAACCCCTCCCTTTAAAAGCCACCAACCCCTCTCCCTCTCCTCATTTACTTATCCTTCTTCATTTCTTTCTTCATCTTCTTCCTCTTAACTTCTCCACCTACCAAGAGAGGCTTAGGCAAGTGCAACTTGCTTCAGGGAGGAACTCCATTTTTGTTGTTCTATTGTCTTCCTAACGAGATTCTAAGACACTTTAGTACTTAACATTTTCAATTTCCATGGTTTATTTCTTGTAGATCTAAGTTTGTTATATTTTTGGACTTCTTGGGTTTTGATCTATCAAACTTTATTATTTTCAAGTTTTGATTGTTCCATGTCGTAGAAAATTTTATTCTACCCCATTTTGACTTGTGGAAGTCCAAATTTGGACTTACAGTGAAAGTTTTTATGGAGCTTGGAAGCTATGGGTTCCATGGCCATTCTTCTAAGATTTTCGGAGAAGATGGGTACCCATCGACCTCTGCCGCATGGATGGCACCCCATCGATCCTGCCGCATGGATGGCACCCTATCGACCTTGCCGCATAGATGGTACCCCATCGACCCTGCCGCATGGATGGCACCCCATCGATCTTGCCGCATGGATGGCACCCCATCGACCCTGCCGCATGGATGGCACCCCATCGACCCTGCCGCATAGATGGCACCCCATCGACCCTGCCGCATAGATGCACCCCATCGAACCTGCCGCATGGATGGCACCCCATCGACCCTGTCACATAGATGGGTACCCATCTACTGCCGCATGAGACTCCATCCACCCTTGGTCGCATAGTGCCTATTTTGGTTGTTTTATGTCCTATTTGGCTGATTTGTGGTCAGAATCTCTTCCAACTTCCAACATAGAAGTTGTAGATCCTTTCCTTAGCTTCAAGAATATGTTACTAGCTTTTTTTATACAAGTTTCTCTCATTCACGATAGTGGCCTGTTAAGGCGCACTCCTAACAAGTAACAAGTAACATGACACGATAGTGGCCTGTTAAGGCACACTTTTAACAAGTACCTTGACATGATAACTCCTAAATAATGACCCGTCATGGTGCACACTTGACAAACAACCTTGACATGATAATTCTTGATGGTGGTCCGTCGTAACGAACTCTTGACATGATAAGTAATCTTGATAGTGGCCCGTCGTGGCGCACTCTTGACAAGTAATCTTGATAAGTAAGTCTAACATATAATCTTGAATGTTGTTGCGACGACTATCTCGACATGCTAAGTAAATTCTTATCATGACACCGTGGGTGATTGTATTGAATGTGCTTGTATAAGCTACCAGTCTTGTCTCATATCATGTCTAGGACTTGTATCCCTGGTTACCACGGTCAGGGATTCATACTGAACCGGACTAGGTTAATGACTAGATTGATCAAGTAGTTCATATAAAGAGGTATTCTGGCTAAAAGCAATCCTGTTATCTGGGCGCCTTCTCTGATGGACTTGTAGCCTGCCGACGAGTAGGGCACATTTCTAGCTCACTGTCATGTGGGGCACTTCATGAAATAATTATTATGCACACTGTCATGTGTTGTACTCAAGTCACCTAACAAGTCATGATAACTCTTAGCATAAACCTTGCGTCTGGATAACCTGGATAGTCTGCAGGGCTTGTGGCTGTAGGGATACCTCATTGCATCTTTCTAGTAACTAGGCTTGTGATAACCCTAGTTAGTTTAAGTATCAAGCCGTACTCTTTGCTTGGCCATGAATGTTGGATGGAGTCCCATCTTGTCTATTCTTGCCTAGATCCAATACATGGCTATCTCAGGACATGCTTGTTTATGCTTTACCTTATCGATAATTGGTTAGAGACTAAGTTTCGTTCAGGTGAAGTGTTACAACCTCGGTCCTTGTTTGGTTTACGGGTTGTAACTTAGTTACCGGAATAGTCCTTTAGTTATCTTATCGTTTATTACCCTGTTTTCTCTAACTCATGTCTTTTGTTATTTCATTTATGTCCTTATGTGCTAATATGCTGGTTTTAATTCTTAAATGAAGCCTCCTTTGTGGCACTTGCTCTTTCTGGGGTCTGACCCAGCTGGTTTTGTATGGCCAGATTTCGGAGCAGCTCCCGAGGATCTCTCAGCCTTCCTGCCAGATGGTGACCACTAGAAGAAACCTGAGCAACGAGTGGGTTTTATTTTGCTCTCTCACTCTATTGTAAAATTATTCTTTTGAGGCGTTTAGCCGTCGAGCAAGTGTTAGATCGTGTTGAATTTACATTCCTGTCTGCCTAAGGGCTATAACATGATTGACAAATCCTAGGGTTGATCATGTATGACTTAAACTCTTGCTAGTCTTTATATTTTGTATGACTAGCTTCATGATCATCTGAATACGTAATGTTTGGGATGCCTTACTTTATATGTTTGATGAACTACCATCTTGTTACATTTACTTGCTTGTTTGAGATTGAGACACTAGGCTTGTTCTTGACCCTAAGAGACTAATGGCTTGTAGTAAACCCTCATGCAGCTAGACAACCGCGACCGTATTGCAAGGTAGGATTTACTTTAATGTACGTAGATGGCTGTGTCTGTCGCCCGCTCTCCAGTATTCTGGTTTTGGGGCGTGACACTGGCCAAACAAAACCAGTGGGGTCAGACCCCCAATAGCAAGTACCAAAAAAGAAGCCAAACTTATGAACTAAAACCAGCAATAAACTAACAAAGCAATAGATAGAGACAGAAATAAGTAAATAAGTATCGAGACTCGTGTACTACCAATGCACTTATCTCGATAACAGAAAAGACATTAATCAAAACAACATGGAGCATAGGGTAAATAACATGTGACATAATGTAAACTGTGGACATGTAAGGTAAAAGGAAACATGTGAGATAAAATGAACATGTGAGCATGTAAGAGAAATGGTACATGTGAGCATGTAAGATAACTGGGACATGTGAGCATGATAGATAATTGGAACATGTGAGCATGTTAGATAACTGAGACATGTGTGCATGTGACTTAGAAACTATTTCGGAATCCGAGTTACAACCCGTAAACCAAACATGATCGGGGTTGTAACCCTTCTCCTGAATAGAACTTCGTCTCTAATCAATGTATAAGATAGGAATCATGTATAGCGTGTGAGTACTAAATAGGACGACAAATGACAAGATGACTAAGAAACCATTCCGGAACCAAAGTTACAACCCGTAAACCAAACAAGGACCGGAGTTGTAACTCTTCTCCTGAACAGAACTTAGTCTCTAATCATTTACCGGCAACATAAAGCATAAACAATGATGTACTAAAATAAACGAATACGGACACAGCCTAGACAAAACTAGACTAGACTGGACTCCATACAACAATCACGGCCAAACAATGAGTACGGCTTTATACATTAGCTAACTAGGGTTATCATAATCCTAATTACTAGCATATGCACTTTTGAGAAATCCAATCCAGGTACCTGCCCTGCAGATTACCCGACTTATCCAGGCCAAAAGAAAAAGAAAATAATGGTGGATACATCGCCCGAAAGACAAATGTATCCTAAGATCTAATAGTGGGTACATCGCCCAGGAGATAAATATACCCTAAAATATATAAAAGGTGCAACACTCGACGGTACGCTGGAAGTGTGCTTATCATGACAGATAGCTCCAAATCCATTCATGTTGGGGCCGGGACATAGTGTCACGACCCACTATCCAAATTGTTGGGCCGAGCCGAGTCATGTACAGCCTACGCTTGAGATAAAGCACAGTAAGCTGTTCTAGAGATAACAAGATAAGACTAAATGTACTAACAGTTCTATAAGTAAAGAAGAGTCATAAATGCTCCAAACACAAAAGTCTTCTCATATAATAATAAGTCCAAGTGCAAGTCTGAAATGTAAAACTGGATACAGGTCCAGTTACAAAATACATAGTCTAATACATGACTACTCTCAAAAGTCTAAAGCAAATAGACAACTAGACGAGGTTCCTCGCAGGTACATCCTCGTAAGGCAAAGCCTGGTCCTCGGCAGTAACTCCATAATACGAATCACAGAGCAACTCCTCCTCAGTAAGTATATCTACAATGTTATCATGTCCGGACGGGAGCAAGTACTGTTTCTAGCAAACTAATATACGAAACATGAAATGAACATGAATGTAATAAACTGGAATCATGGCACATCATAATCTATCATGGCAAGGACACATATGTCATAGAGACATATGCATATGTAATGTTTAAAACTGTAGCAGGTACGTTATCGTCAATGGGTATACAATGTGCAGGGGCACATAATAAAATGTACTTTCATACAAGTGATAAGGCGATAGATATACATACACACAAATCCGCTTTGAGATAAAGCCTACGTCGCAGTATTCATATAAAATAAAACTTTGCTCGGTACATACGTACGGAGAAGGGGTCGTGATCACGTACACTACTAACAGTTTCCCTATAACCAAGATTATAATCATGTGAGAGATATATAAAGACTGTTCTAAGCATGGTAGTGACTGAAAGTACAACATGTGAAGATTTAACTTGCTACCCCAAGGATCAGTATTTAACATGGTTGGATTCGCAGTTCATTATTGTAACAGTATGTAAAGTTTGTAGAAAGTACTTGCCTTTAGCAAAGCAAAGCAGCAATAAAAATGCTATAGATTCCTGGTAACTCGTTACTGTAGAAATAAATACATAAACTTAGTTTTTACACTAAGTTAAACACTAAAACACTAGTGGTGCAACGCGACTTTCTAACTGGACACCTAGCCAAATGGTGACTTTAGCATAGGAGACCAATGTGGGGTGACACAATACTCAAACTAACTTTCTAGGGTCTTTACACTAGTGCGGGATGAGGTTCAATACGGCAAAAATGCAAAACAACACAAAAAGTTGTAAGTCATAATTATTCAATAAATAAATTAAACTGTACACTATGTTCCAATAATTTTTGAGATAGACAAAAAGTTCAATTTTGTATAAAATAAAGTACCAAAATGATCCTTGTTAATTATAGAAATTTATACTAATTTTTCTGGGATTTATAAACCCTCATAAATATTTATTAAAAATCAGCAAACATAAATATACTAAAAATGAGTTCTGTTTTCCTATTTTTATAAAATACCAAAAGCACTTAGTATATGCTGAAAAAATTATAATAAATTGTCTAAATTAACAGAGTATTTAAATATAATTTTTTCCATATTTTTACAGCACTTAAAACAATATATAAAAATTCAAAAACAACAAGCAAGAGTTTCTGAAAAATAATTAATTAATTATTTACTATTTTTGTCCATGTATTTGAATTGAACCGAAATTCAGGTACAGGACCCAGAGCCATGAATCAAGTCCAATATGACTTGTACAGACTCTGAATGTATTAGACACAATTGAGCCCAAAAACTCATGCTAGGTTTGGACAGCAATTGGCCATAGCAAATAAAATACAGGAATTTAAATGATAATAATATATTTTTAAAGTGATAAAAATATACAAGTCACAAAAT
This sequence comes from Iris pallida, assembly GCA_029216955.1. Classification (NCBI taxonomy): domain Eukaryota; kingdom Viridiplantae; phylum Streptophyta; class Magnoliopsida; order Asparagales; family Iridaceae; genus Iris; species Iris pallida. The sequence continues at coordinate 3,903,472 of JANAVB010038218.1, forward strand.
ATATAATAAAATAACTTGTGAAATTTTACATAACAATATTTTGTATAAGATAGAATTTTAAAATACATATATAAATGTATAACAACAATATTTATATATATATATACATATAAATATATAGATATTTATATATATATAATGGATATATATATATATATATATATATATATATATATATATATATATATATATATGTTTTTATGTATAAATATGTATATATGTATATATATACAAATATTTTATACATATATATAATAGTATGTATATAATAATATATACACACATGAACCCATATATACATATATACATATTTATACATAAAAACATATATATATATATATATATATATATATATATATATATATATATATATATATATATATATATATATATATATATACACTTATAAAATAAAATACCAAATATAATATATAATATATATATTATATACAGTGTACGTATGTGCCCGTGATGTGCCCGTGATGCAGGACACAGTGTACGTATGTGCCCGTGATGTGCCCGTGATGCAGGACACAGTGTCCGTATGTGTATAGACCACGAGGAGTTTCCAAATTTTGGGAACTTGGTGGCAGACATTGCCCCAAGGTTCCCCCAAAATTTCAGGACACGATGTGTCCTGTGTCCAGAGAAATAGAGCCCGTGATGCAGGACACAGTGTACGTGTGTGCACGGCGTGTCCAACCCCACATTACTGCTGTCTCACACACTCACCCTTACATGAACACACACCATGGGCTAACTGTCACACATTGACATGTACACACACATGGACCGATATTTCCTGAGAACATATGCATTGCACAGTTTTACTGAGAACCACTTGAAACCCGAGATAATTCCCTGTTTTTCCACATTGCACTCCTCTAAGTTAACACACATACACACTCTCTTGTATCTCACACACACACCCAGTGTCTCTCACACACACACATGTTAGTATTTCCCACAATCAAATGCCTACCCTCATGTACACACACACATTGCACTGTATCATGCTCACACACATACACATTGCCACCACTACATCGCTTTCTATTTCTCTATGTATACATATTGTGTAATGTATATATATATATATATATATATATATATATATATATATATATATATATATATAGACAATATATGTATATATAGGTACCCTATATATTATAATATGTGTGTATTATATTAGTTAGATATATGTGTTAATAGGTGTTTATGTAGAATGCGTTTGGTATATAGGCATGATAATGCCTAGGGGTGTATGCCTATGGCTCATTGCTTGTGTGTGTGGGTTGAGGCCAGTATAGGTGTACAGTTGGCTTGTATAGCCTAGATTTGATGTGTGCTTGCTAGGATAGTCTTGGTTAGGCTTAGTAAGACTTGTCTGGGTTAGGTTGACCTAGTTTGACTAGTGTAGTTGACTGGAGTTGACCAAGTGTTGACTTTAGTCTAGTTTGACCTAGACAGCATGCAGATGCATTGTAGAGTACATTTATCATCCCTTGTATACATCTTGATTTGTGTTGCTCTAACTAGGAGTCAGGTACCTCATCTTGGACAGTACATTTACTTTAGACATTCAGATACGAGGCGAGTACATTCTCTGATCATTTCATATCCTGCTTAGAATTATTTCCTGCATTAAATTACTTTACTTGATACTGTCACGTTGGTCACACGGATTAGTACTATATGGATCCCTTCTTGAGATGTTATCCCTTCAGGGAGCATCGGGGTACTCTATGTTCTGTGCGTTTCACTTACATGGCGTATCATTATGCTTCTTTGGTTCTTTGATCACTTATGACATATACTCATATGATCACAGAGTCTTCTTTGAATCCTTATCCCATTCATTGGGTTTCCCAGAAACCCCATTTATGGGACTACTATGTACCACCCTTTGGGGGCTTATCACCCTTTGGGGGCATATCACCCTTTGGGGGCTTATCACCCTTCGGGGGCTTATCACCCTTTGGGGGCTTATCACCCTTTGGGGGCTGTTACATAGAATCATAACATAACATGGTTGGATCCTTGTGTATTAGTTGGGGGTACGGGGGAGTATAAATAGCCATGTGAACAATTCCAAAGTAGAATAGCCATGTACGCCTCTTTAGTATAGCCATGTGCAAATCAAGCCGTTCACATGTCGACTTTGTACTCTAAATCACTAGTCACTGGTAGCTCTCTACTTATAGTAGATATTTCTATTACAGTTCTCTCTCTGTTTACATACTGCATTTCCTTCAGTATCTATATCTTACTTTACTGCATGATTATATTTTCTAACCTGTTATGAACTGTTGAGATGTACTGTGCTCGCTTTCGTCCTGTCTAGACATGTTGAAAATTTTACAGAGGATGATGAAGAACCCTGCACCCCTTACTTTGGAGCTTGCCTAGATGACACTCGTGACCTGGACCCCTGGGGAGGTTCAGGTAGCTGCTGAGGACGATACCTTGCTTAGTATAGATAGTTTAGACTGTTTTCCTTTTTATGTTTAGTTGTTGTTCTTGATTCAGAGTTTGTATATTTTTAGAGATGATAAGACTTTTATTTCATTTCTGTTATACCTCAGTTGAGGATTTCTTTATCTATTTCATCATCACATATTCTATCTAAAGATTGTGATTGAGTTATACCTCTGTGTTGGCCTCCTTATGGAGAGTATTCATATTATGTTAGTTATAGTTCATGACCTAGAACAGCGTTCTACCGTCGACACTGCGGCGTAGGCTGGGCGCTGTTACGTTCTCGTACCCTCACAGTGAGTGCGGGTCGTGACACGTGTCCTGACAGTTAGGGACACGAGTCTTGTATTATTGCCAAGCACGACACGTACGAGTCCTAATACGCGTGTCCGAGCACAGGGTTGGGGTTGTCGTGTCCGGGCGAACCACGTGTGTTGATTTGAGACACGCACGACACGAAACAGAGGTGGATACGTACGTGTCCGGCGCTTGGGTTGCTGTCGAGGAGGCGATCGGGGGTTGTAGGCGTCGTGGCGGTGGTGCCTAGGTGGCGCTGGGTCCGTCTCGGTGTGGCACGTCGAGTGGTGGCGGTGGTAGGCGGTGATGGTCGCTGTGGGGAGACGGCGCTGCACTCACCGGAGTTAGGATTAGGGTTTAGGCTCTCGTCGGGGACGAAGGGGTCGGGGTGGTCGAGGGTGAACTAGGGTTAGGGTTTAGGGTCTGGGGTTATTTATAAGGGAAGAGGAGGTCGGTTGGGGCTGTGGGCTGGCCGAAAATAGCGGGGAAGTCGGTGGTCGGTCGTCGACAGCTGGTGGTCGTCGAGTGCAGTTGGGAGGAGAGAGAGAGAGAGAGAGAACGTAGGGGGGTAGGTAGGTTAGCAGCTAGGTCCTTAGGATTTAGGAATTTGCATAACAACCCCAAACCAAATAGTTTGCAAATATCATTTGCAAACTCCTACTAAAACAATTAATTCATTTACAAAACGATATTAAACCAAATTTAAATATTACAAAACGATATTAAAATAATTCACTTAATTACAAAATGATATATTTTAACTTAAAAACTATTTAAAAATTATCTAAAAATTCTAGAAAAATTTCTAAAAATTATAATAAATTATTTTAAAGCTAAATATGACATTAGCAACTAATTACCACTAATTAAATTAAATTTGAAAAATAGGGGCTGACACATAGGGCTTGCAAGCAAACGAAAAATTCTCCCCTCTCAATGCATCTAGGTAATTAAGCTAGTTGTTTAATCCTTAACATTTTCTTGTTGGATTCTGGGTGTGGCATTCCGCAGAATCTATCGTAGACATGATATGCAAGACTAGTCAATACAAGAAAGTGCACTATAATAAACCATAACAAGAAAATATAACAAGTTGGACGCTAGGAGTGCGCTACGACGAGCCAATATAGAGAAAATAGAGAGTGCGCCATGACAAGCCACTATCATGTAAGCGAGAAAAGACATGTACAAGAGTGCACCACAATGGACCATTATCTAGTAAGCAAAAAAGACATGTAACATGAGTGTGCCACGACGGGCCACTATCTTGTAAATAAAGAAGACATGTAACATGAGTGCGCCACGACGGCCATAACAAAGAAATTCTACACATGACATAGACTGCAAAGTATAATAAATCTGGGAAGGCATGGCAATACATATCATCGCATATAAGAATGAATCGAAAGAAAAGACATATCATGGCTTCGGAGAAGGAATAAATAAAAGTAAATACATGACATAGAATAATAATTGACATGTGCTATTGTCAAGTGTATATAGGTTGTACAATTATTATCTAACTATGCAAGATCATCAAGATGAGATCGTGTTATCATGTTCAAGTTAAGTACAATATTAACAAGTTATCAAGTTGGGTCATCGCATTTTAGGTCAAATATAGAAAATATGCAAAGAAGATCAAAAACTGTAATTAAAATTATCAGTTGCATATAAACTCTAATTAAGGTAAAACAAAAAGATTCTTGAAGCCAAGACAAAGATCTACAAATTTTATGATTTTAGTTTTTCAAGATTCTAGCCAGCCATTCAAGGCAATCTGTGCGAGAGCAAAACAGCCTACGGCGTACGGTCTGCGTACTGCGCGCAAAATGTATTGCACGCAAAATGTACTGCGCGTACGGGCAAAACTATCCAAGGCGCAAGGTGCGCGCAAGCACGGCGTACGGCACGTGAGATGCGCTGCATGTATGCGCAAAAATGCCCACGACGAAAGGTGCACGGGCGCACGACATATAATCGTGCGGGCGTGCGGCGCACAAGATGCGCTGCGCGCACGGGCTAAAATGCCCACGGCAGAAGGTGCACGCAAGCACGGTGCGCGGGCGCGCGACAAAAAATCGTACGGACGTACGACGCACGAGATGTGCTGTGCGTGCGGGCAAAAATGCCCATGACACAAGGTGCGCGCAAGGCAAAAATGCTGCGCGCGAAACTGTTCATCGTCCCGACAGCACCAAAAGGTATGAGAAATCCACGAACATGAAAAATGGCATAACTAACTCAAAATAAATCAAAATTATGTGGTTCAAAAGCCAAAATTGGGTAGAATGAAATTTTCTATAACATAAAACCAGTAGTTTTCGAATATAACATGGTTTAAGAGATCAAAACCAAGAAAAATAAAAAAAGTTACAAACTTAGATCTACAAAAATATAAACATTAAAACTTCAAGTTCTAAAGAGCCTTAGAATCATGCGAGGAAGAGAATAGAACAAACAAAATAGCAAAATAATATTGTTAAAGATTTGGCAAGATGTACTTGCCAGGTTGGTGGAGGAGTAAATGAAGGAGAAGATGAAGAAATAAAATGAGAAGTAATGAAGAGAGAGAGAGAGAGAGAGAGAGAGAGAGAAAGAGAGAGGGAGAAATTGGTTTATATACCAACCCTCTCATCTAAAACCAACCCAAACCAAGCCATGCCAAGTTGAACCAAACCAAACTAAACCAAGTTAAGATTAAACCTAGGCAAGGCTAAGAAAGACAAGTCAAAACATGGGCCACCTGACAAATATCAGAATTCCGTACTCGTATACTGAAAATACATATAAAAAATGGGAGTGACAGACATGCCGTCCGTATACACTGGTATACTAACTGTATGCCGGTCAAAGAGAAAATGAATAAGTTGAAATTTTTAAGGCGTTCCTAAAACCAAGAAAATACGAAATACCGTACAAAAATATGTATCCGTATATAAATACCTATACTGTGTGAGGAGTCTCACATACCCCAATGTGAGTGAAGTAGATCCCTAGTGATAAGCCGAGAAATTTCTCTAGAACGAACTTCTGGTTCCCTATTCTAGAGGTTACACAAAGATATTATTTATTATCCTCGCTCATGGTTTCAATATGATATCCGTTAGCCCTTATGTCCTAAAATCTCAGTAAGTTTCTTTTGGAACTACGAGAGTACAAGGCATTTTGTATAGATAGGTGGGTTCCGTTGGGTAAAATTAATATTGCTCTTCCGGAGCCTTCAATAATATGAGCGGGACCGGTTATCATTGATACTACGTTTGCTCTAGTAGTGATGTTGGAGAAAAGATCGTATTATTAAGGATTGTGTGAGTGATAGCATTATCAAACAGGTAAAAGCTGTCTTCATCTAGATTTCTCATGAATTCTATTTCCTAGATATGACAATATATTGATCAATACTTGTAAGAAAAATAGTATTAATCAATATAAATTTATTCTAAACATAGAACTCCAGGTCTATGATAGCTTATAATACCAACATTAAATTTATAGCCTTTCGGGTGCCAGCAACCCGCTGTGACCTGCAAAAAGTAATTTGCGGGCGACTGGGTTCCTCCGGGCATACGACGTAATACTTGTCATGCATGCACCTATATGTGTGCTCCAAAAATATATCAAGCAATCATGTTTAATCTGACATGTATTATATTATGGAAAAAAAATGATCAATGTTATTTTAAAATCATTTGAGAATGAATTTTTTTTTTCTAACTACTACAATAATATATGGTAACAAATCTTAGCATGTAATCATAGAACTGGTTGATTACATAGTAGATTTTGTTTTTCATGTTGGTTATGACTTTTATTGATATTAAGGAAAACATGTCCATATATGGTATATCAAAACATATGGTCCATTGTGAATCAAAATATTGATTCAGTTGTAAGTCACGCAAAGTGGGATCTCATAAGGTTGATATCAGGTTGAAAATCATTTACAAAATCTTTTCAATACTTTCTCATTGTCAAATTTCGGTCCACAAATGATTCCATTATAAGGACTTAGTGCTAATTAATAGACAGTAGTAAAGAAACCATAAACCACATACTAGTTTAATATGAAAGGAATATATCATCTTATGTAAGGGCTCAATTATATCCCTCTTCTTCTTCTGATGGCCAACTCTATAAGCCATTCAATCCTTTGTTGGAAGAAACTTACGATGCTGACTACCCTGATAAAGGGATTCGCTTCTTCTCTGAGAAGGTCATGTAGGAGCGTAAAAAGTGCTTCATAAGAATGAGTCAAAGATAAGGATCATTCCATTCAAATCGATCCACTTTACGCCAAGGAGTGGCTAATCACTTTACGCCCGAAGCAGGCTAATCATTTTACGCCCGGGTCAGAGCTAAGGATTTTACGCCCAAAGACAAGCTAGACACTTTTACGCTGGACAAAGCTGTCAAGTCTTGCATTTAATGCAAAGCCTGACATGAAGATTTAATGATGGCATATATCATAGAAATCAAAGGGATTTGTTTTACACAGAGGCCCATTTGTCGTTTAGTATGTGGATTGAGCCACTTTACGCTCATAATATGGCTTCTTTTACGCACGGAGACTATACGAGTTTTTACGCTCAACGGTTGACGTGTGCGTAAGGTTTATTTGGACTACTTTTACGCTCAAGGTTATTTAACAACCACTTTACGCGGGAAGTCTACATCAAGGCTATTGTACGCCTAGTCTACTACTTTACGCTCAGGCTATATTTGGGGTTATTTTACGCTCTATTCGAATTCAGAACGTGGTTTGCCTACATGGCTTTCATGCCACACATCTCGAAGAACGTGTGTACGTGCATCCTATTCTTATTGAAATGTTGGGACATGTGTCAACGTATGCTGAGAATGACTTTGGTCATGGGTGGCAGTTGTCAGCGTAAAGACGGAACTTTTGCTAAGTTTTTACGTACAAGAAACCAAGTCTATAAATAGATTGATTTTTCTCATGTAAACAGACAGAGAGAAATGAGAGAATACATAGAGATCAGAGCCCAGAGACTTTGATTTTTCGGAGCATTCTTCTTTAACTTTTCTTCCAGAACAGAGTGAAGCAAACAGGAAAGCATTCGACCTCGCCATCAGTGCCCAAGTGCGTCGATACCTTTCTGGTGACTTAGTTCTTCCAATTGTTCATCTTCTAGCAGTGATCTTCATCATCATCGTATGGTCCAAAGAACAAAGTGATCATTTACAGATCATACTTCCATAGCAATACTTCCCAGAATCAAATTTGTACTTCGTGTACTTTTTCTCGTTTTATTTCAAAATCCAACTTCCAGGCATTTTGTTAAGTAAAACAAAAATGGCGACTCTGCTGGGGATGACCTTCTCCTCTGACGAGGAGGCAATTGCTCAATACGATGATGTGTCGATTGGATCGACAAAGAAGACTCTGGTTGTACACTTCGACCAGACTGCTTATGAAGAAATGCTCCGAACTGGGGGTGGTTCTCGCCGCTCCAATGTTCAAAAATCTCGTAAAGCACGAAAAGTTTGGATTCCTAAATCCAAAATAGCTTCTGATCTCTCTGTTGCTTCTGAGGGCAAAGGAATTCTTCCCACTCCCGTTCGTAATGAGGCAGTCCTTATTTCAGCGTTGCACTCTAAGTGTGGCAAGTTATCTCCCGTCTGTGATGGTAAAGATAATCAGGTTTTACGCCCAGTGGGTAAAAACCAAATTTTACGCTCAGTGCATAAGAATGAGTCTCCCATTTGTAATGAGGCAGACTCTAAGGCTTGTGCTTCGAAGTGTAAAAATAAGTCTTCCGTCTGTGACATGGTAGACACACAAAAATTACGCACTTCGCGTAAAGGAAAATCTTCCGTCTGTGACGATGTAGATAATCAATTTTTATGCTCTACGCATAAAGGTAAATCTCCTGTCTGTGACAGTGTAGATAAAATTTGCAATGATGTTTTACATCTAATGTGAATGTACCTAAATACATACAGCATAAAAATGTTATTGGTAAAGCTTCAGTTCTACACCAACAGCCTTCTTATACTGCTCTACGCAAAGTACCAAACCTACAAATCACACGCAATGAAAATGGAGTCCTTCGTGCTCAAAAATCTCAAGATTTGCGTACACAACTCCAAACGCATAAAAATGTACAGTTTGGTTCTGCGAATGCAGCCAGTAATCTTCTTTATACACAAGGGACTAAATGTTTTGCTACCCCAAATGTAATAAAGAAGACTACTCCTTCTACTCCTTCTGATTTACGTGAATTGCTAATACAAAAGCGTAAAAATAGACAATCTCTCGTGACGCTCCCCCAAGAAAATTATCACTGTGAGTGTCACCAGATTGTGATCAAATGTTGTTGCTCGGCTTTCAAACGGTCAGTTTTTGATCGATTGAATTTTAATGCACCCTAACAACAAGCCGATGAGTTGTCATATGCTTCTGTCAACATGGCATCTCACACCAACAGAGGACGACGTCCTAGATGGAACACGTCTCAAACCCCAGGTCAACAACAATTCAACAGACTTCTTGATTCTTTTGAAAGAGTATATCAGAATACTCGATCAAGAAGGCAAAGACAATTGCAGACTTCTGATTCTGAAGCTGGGGATACTCAATCTCTTGAGTCCGAAACTGATAGTGTTGATTCATACTTCTATACTAATCCTTCTGTATCTTCAAGAGAGGTTAAATCCTACGCTATTGGAGATGAACCAGAGACGTCATCAGTCAATACAGAACAACATCTTACCGCTGTTGAGCAATCATTGAAAGACATGCTTAACATGATGCAAAGCATGCACCAGATAATAACGGCTCAGCAAATTGCTCAACCAGCAATTGTAACACCGGTTCAGGCAGCAGCACCAACTCAAGATAGCCAAGGGGTTGATATACCTTTGAATATCCAAGAGCCTGCTGTTAACCAAAATTCTGCATCTCCAGATCCTATCATTCCAGAAGATGTACCATCTCCGGTGGGGATTACGGTACAACCAACAATTTTTCAGTCAAATGTGCTTCCACAAACCAGTGAAGCCATTCAAGCAGTGCATGAGCTCAAAGCACATTTTAAAGTTTTGAAGCAAAAGGATCAACTCCAGAGGTTAGGGATTAAGCAACCTTATCCTCCTTATTGGAATGATGTACCTTTTCTACCGAAATTCAAGCCACAGTCCATGGTATTGTTTGATGGAAAGGCTTCTCCTAGTCAGTATATCAATTACTTTGATATTATGACTGTACATTTGTAGAAAAATGATGCTCTTCTTACTAGAGTATTCATTGGATGCTTGACGGGTTCAGCTTACGACTGGTATCGTAGTTTACCCGACAATTGTATTTCGTCTTTTGACAAATTTAAGGCAATGTTTCTCTCCCATTTCTATGAAGGAGGTATGGACATGAACATGTCCTCCTTAATAGAAATCAAGCAAAAGAAGAAAGAAGATACTCGGACGTTTATTGAACGTTTCCGACAGGCAACTTTAAAGATGCCCCCTGGTATGCCAGATTCAGCACTGATTGATACATGTAAAATGAATCAGCGACCATCTATCGCTGTCATCACGGGTTCCCAATTCACATATTGGGCTTCGTTTATCATAGCAGCAGTTTCCGCCGAGACCAATGGTAGGTTGGCTCGTGAACATGGGATGATTTTCGCCTCTGAGGATAAAGAAAATAAAAGTAATCCTGGTAATAATTCCGGTAATCGTAATATGAAAGGAAAAGACACTCTTATGGTCAATCTTTCCAAGAATAAAACGACATCGAATAATTAGAAATCTTCCAGGTCAAAAGAAGAATACTCTTTTGATGAAAGTGATATCCCAGGGATATTCCAATGTCTGGTGAAGAGTGGCAAACTTCAGATTCCAGAGCCAAAGAGGCCCAATGAGGTGAACCTGACTGATAATCCCAAATATTGTATCTATCATAGATACATTAATCATCCTACCAGTGCTTGCTATGTTTTGAAGAAGAAAATCCAAGAGCTGATAAATGGTGGCGCCATTGCTTTAACCAATGATGACCATACGGTTACAACCAATATAGTTTCTCTTCAATTTGGAGATTTTCCTCCACAACAAGTACCAGATGGAATTGTCCCAATTTTGAAGGCGACGATGAAGATTTTGAATATCCCGCCTGCCAGAAAGAAAAATGAAGGATTGTTGCCTCTTACATTAAAGAATGGTAAGATTATGTGGGTACATCCTGACTTAATACCTGAAATGGAAGATGAAGGTAAAACTTTAGAATCTAAGAAAGGTAAGAAAGTCAAAACCTGCAACATGATTTCTTATGTTATTCCAGAGCCTGATGATTTGGATCATCTATGGGACGACATTCCTTTGGAAGATAGACTGAGAGGATTGAACATATGTCCTCCGAGTCTGGCTCCTCCTGCTAAGCTCAAGCTTACTCATCAGCAGTGGCTAGCCATGAATAGTGTTCTCTTATACAAGGCACAACAAGTCTTCGCTGCTTATGAAAAGGCTCCTACAGGGATTTTTCCTCGTATCCCGAATCCTCTTCCTCCCGTAGCTGTAGAGATGGTTATTTCTCATTCTCCTGTAGTTACAGGGATTTCTTCTTCTTTCTCTATGGAACCACCTATTGAAAGTCCACTGCCTACTCATTTGTACAGTTAACAATCTATCCTTCTCATGAAGAAAATGGGTTATGATTTTCAAAAGGCAGAAGGTTTAAATTATGATAAAGGGATACAACTTCCTTTACAAATTCAAAATCAAAAATCCATTATTAGATTGGGTTCTGAGGTTCCTCATAACAATCCTCACAAGAAGAAGGCTAAGGAAAGGAAGATTAAATCCTGCAATATGGTACTTTCTTCTTCTGAGTCTGAAAAAGAAACTTTTGCTGGTATAAGATCTGGAAAAGAGTACCATAAAGATTATGAGGGATCCTCTAAGGAAGCTGAGAATGTTGAAACACCATCAACTCAACCGTCTCTTGCTCCTGCTGTGGTTGAAAAGGGAAAACAGAAAGCGGTACGCTTCGATGTCCCGTTGAAGTCTACTTCCAGTCAGGGGGTGGTGATGAAACCCTATAAATTTGATATTTTAGCCCAGTTAGCTAATACTCCGGCTAGATTATCTATTTTTGAGTTGTTTCGCCTTTCTAGAGAAAGTCGCAAAACTTTGAGTGAAGCTTTGCTACAAACTGATTCCTGCTTAGCTTAACTCAAGACTCCTGACAACATACCAGTATCATGCCCGCAATGTCATAGTATGATGGAAGCAATTCCCAACATTACCTTCACACAAGAGGATATGCTTTTGAAGCATAACAAGCATGATAGGCCTTTGTGTTACACTGGGTATATCGAATCCATTGAAGTTGACAGAATTTATATTGATCCTGGGTCTTCTATTAGCATAATTCTTCAAAGTATGCTAAGACCATTGAGGATTCCTACTAGTGATCTGACTTACACTAGTACCACAATAGTTGGTTTCAACTCTGGAAAGAATAAACCACTGGGGAAGATTCGTCTGAAGATTCAGATTGGTGATCTTCAAACTATGGCAACTTTTTATGTTATTAACTCAGACGTATCCTACAATATTCTTCTTGGAAGACCATGGTTACATGAGCATAACATCGTGCCTTCGACTCTCCACCAATGCTTCAAGTATGTGGATCCCCAAGGGGTTGTGAAGACTGAGTTTGCTGATATCAATCCTTTCAAAGGTGTTGAAGTCTATTTTTCCGACTCAAGGCTTTACAAACAAGAGCATGTGAAAGAGATATCAGATATGGCTGAAGATCAATCATCTGCTAAAGATCAGTCTATTAACGAAGATCCACCAGAAGAGCAACCTTTGAATATCAAAGTCAAAGGGCGAATCCAACCCCAATCTGTCAACAATCAACCTTTGATGATCAAGGTTAATGAAAGAACTCAAGCTTCATCTGAGGAATCAGTAAATGTTCCTGTTAAAAGCTAAGTTCAACCTCTTGTGATCAAAGTTAAAGGGCGTACATTTCATACGAATGATCCAGAACCTCATCTGATTGTCAATCTTGGCAAATCTACGCATAAGACGGATGATAATCCATTAGTGATTAATCCGAAGCGTAACAGTCAAATTATAAATGATGTAAATATTGATCATTCTGTACTTTTTGATATCAATGAACATTTTCTTTTCGAGTATATGGCTGTCAAGTTTATTGAAAGAATGACTTTATCTTCTGATAATAAAAGTCATCAATATAAAGATGACATAGAGACAGAGGAAACCTTATACATTGATAATAAAAAAAATTCTTTTCCTCCTCATGTCGATGTTGGACCTTATGCTCAAAGGTTTCTAACATCTTCTTTCTATCTTCTTCCTGTAGCCGCTTCATCGCAAGCTTGTGTGACTTATAGACGTCACAAGGAATCTTATTTCGTGATTCTGTTTGATAAGAAAAACAAGCGCCAAATTGTGTTTGGCCTGGCTAGAAATATCCCTGTTGCTAAGATAGATGATTTGAGAGATAAAGATAAAGGAAGAATCCGAATTGACAGATATAGTCAACAATCTCTCAAAATTATTCAGAATATGGGATATGATTTAAAGACTATGCAGGGTCTCAATCAAGGCAAAGGTAACGACTACTATTATGTGGTGATCTGTTTTACCAGAAAACTCATCATGGATTGGGATATGATCCGTCCCATATGTTTAATAACGATATACAAGAAGAATTCTCTTCTAGATCTTCACAATCATCAGATTCAGAAGAAGTCCAATTCATTGAATCCGATATTTCTCACTCCTCGTGTGTTAAAGGAGACTATGATGATGAATCTGAGCAAATATTTTTAGCTTACATGGTTCAAATTGATGATGAATCCGAGCCATTTGAGAATGATCCTTGGGCCATATTGGTTCATTCATTAATATTGACATATCTGTCCTCTTAATCACCAGCTACCAAGGTTTGGTTAAGCTGATTACTCGTCTCTTCGGAGAGAAATTTTGATCTTCTATCTTACCCGTTGGTATAGAAAACTGGATTTATTATTTATCACGTTCTTATAAACCTCTGAATAAATATTAAATCTGCTTGCTTTTCTTATCTATGAAATCCATTCGACCTCTGCATAGATATTAATCTAATTTTCTCTGAGTTCTTACATGCTGTCATGTCCATAATACCTCTGATAGTATTGTATACTCTAAACAGAAAACAAGACTTTATTATCTATCATGTCCATACTACTTTTGGATATATACAAATCATTGAGCATAGAAGACTTGTCATTTCCATTCTCATTTCATCATAAAAGTCTATTACATTTCTTAGACTTTCTTACAAATCATAATAGAAATCTATTACAATCTTGGATTTTTCATTCTATACAACAACGATGACCTAATCGAGATCTATTTCTTCTTTGGATCTTCTTTATCGAATTCGTTGTTGGTGTCAATTCCTTACTGTCTGAGCCTCAATGGCGACCAGAACAGAAGGAATCAAACTCTGGTCTTCTCTCTCAGATGAGAGGAGAATCCCAGAGTATGGCAGCCCGAAGACGTGTTGCTGCCAATACAACTGGTGGAGGAGTGGCAGCCTCTCAAAGAAGATAGGAATGTATCCAGCATTAGGATACGATTCCTAGTTCTGCCGTGAAAGGAACTCTACTACCCAATTTCTTGGGTTAGAGTTGACTCCACCATCCAACTCTCCATGTATAAAGGCTCTTCCTACCAACAGAAGAAGACCCTTCTATCCCACGAAGAGTTCTGAGTTGTCTGATTTGTGCGTCAAAAGCGCATGAGCTCCCTGATGTTGATGTCAGAAGAACGCTCCTCACTGCGTCAAAGTCGCCAATACCGGTTCTGGAAAAGCTCTTCAGCCAAATTTCTGCAGAAAACAACAAAGAAGAAGTATTTTAGACAGAAGTATCATCAGACGCGTATTAGTTAATTAAAACTGAAAACAGATGCTTACGCATCTTGTTTTATCTTTAACAGGCAATAAGACTTTATGCTTGATGTTTTTACGCCCATAATTCATGAGCATTCAATCAACAGGGCTCTCTATGCCAGTGTCTCATGTGTACCCTATTCAACAAGGCTTTTATGCTATTGTTTTATGTGCTCCTCATTCAACAAGGCTTTTTATGCCAACGTTTCAGGAGTATATTATTCAACAAGGCTTTTTACGCCCGTGCATCTTTCCTATGAGATTCTACATCTATCAAGGATTTACGCTCGTGAGTATCTGTTTTTCAACAAAAAGATCAAAGGCAAACAATGGTTTACGACCAAACTTACCATAAAGGCCAAATGGTTTGGCTCTGGTTGAATCAATATCTGGTGACCGAGCGTACAGAAGAACGACATCGGAAACAGAAAGGATCGTCATTTGTTGAAGAGTGAATTCTTGCAATGAGGCAGAAAGCTATCTCCAGAAAAATGACAATGAGAATGAGGATGTATAAAACATTCTCTAAACTCAGCTATTAATAAGGGTTGAGGAAACGGATGGCATGAGTCTTTTTCGGGAAAGACCTTACTAGATAGGCGCTCGTAACCACAAAGCAGATGCCACGTGTTGTTTTGTTTTTCTTGAGAATAAACAACCATAAATGCAGTTAAAGAAGTGTTGAACAGTTCTATGTACCAACAGATGAGATTAACATCAAGATTTTATTTATAAAAAGGGGGGAGTGAACCCCTACACATAAAAGACTCGTAATACATGGAATATTATTTTTTTTCTCCTTCGTTGGGCTGACGAAGGGAGGCACTTAAGTCGTGCATGTTGCGAATCCCGGAGCGACGCATCAAATTAAGAAACGCTTCTGCATCTCCTGATCCCTCATACGCAGTTGGAGGACCACCATCGATGCGATTGAAGCCTGCTGGAGTTAGTCCAAAGCACCCCACAAAATTGCGTGCTCGCTCAAAATCAAGCCTGGAGCTAGAAGCCTCTTCATTGTTAATCTCTTTCTTTGGCGCCATGTCACTATAAAGATGAATGGAAAGAATGAAGAATTCCTCTTTATTTATACAATCGAATCAACTCTTCATATTCCTTATGGGAAACTGCTCATTATTAATGCAAACTCGGGGAGGTAAAAAGTCATCCGAAAGTTTCGAGAAGAAAATTTATTGTGACGGTTAAGTGTTGACCGACATTATTTTCTTGATTTTACGCCGACTGTTGGATATCCCCACTTTTACGCGGATGACTGTTGAGTATCCCGAATTTTACGCTGACTGGTCAAATATCAACTTTTACGCTTCTGTTCAAAGTGTTTCAAATTTTGAAGATATTTGGAAACTTTGAAGGGGGTCTTGTAGGAGCGTAAAAAGTGCTTCATAAGAATGAGTCAAAGATAAGGATCATTCCATTCAAATCGATCCACTTTACGCCAAGGAGTGGCTAATCACTTTACGCCTGAAGCAGGCTAATCATTTTACGCCCGGGTCAGAGCTAAGGATTTTACGCCCAAAGACAAGCTAGCCACTTTTACACTGGACAAAGCTGTCAAGTCTTGCATTTAATGCAAAGCCTGACATGAAGATTTAATGATGGCATATATCACAGAAATCAAAGGGATTTGTTTTACACAGAGGCCCATTTGTCGTCTAGTATGTGGACTGAGCCACTTTACGCTCATAATATGGCTTCTTTTACGCACGGAGACTATACGAGTTTTTACGCTCAACGGTTGACGTGTGCGTAAGGTTTATTTGGGCTACTTTTACGCTCAAGGTTATTTAACAACCACTTTATGCGGGAAGTCTACATCAAGGCTATTGTACGCCTAGTCTACTACTTTACGCTCAGGCTATATTTGGGATTGTTTTACGCCTTATTCCAATTTAGAACGTGGTTTGCCTACATAGCTTTCATGCCACACATCTCGAAGAACGTGTGTACGTGCATCCTATTCTTATTGAAATGATGGGACACATGTCAACATATGCTGAGAATGACTTGGGTCATGGGTGGCAGTTGTCAGCGTAAAGACGGAACTTTTGCTGAGTTTTTACGCACAAGAAACTAAGTCTATAAATAGACTGATTTTTCTCATGTAAATAGAAAGAGAGAAAGGAGAGAATACATAGAGATCAGAGCCCAGAGACTTTGATTTTTTGGAGCATTCTTCTTCAACTTTTCTTTCAGAACAGAGTGAAGCAAAGCAGGAAAGCATTCGGCCTCGCCATTAGTGCCCAAGTGCGCCGATACCTTTCTGGTGACTTAGTTCTTCCAATTGTTCATCTTCTAGCAGTGATCTTCATCATTATCGTATGGTCCAAGGAAAAAAGTGATCATTTACAGATCAGACTTCCATAGCAATACTTCCCAGAATCAAATTTGTACTTCGTGTACTTTTTCTCGTTTTATTTCAAAATCCAACTTCCAGGCATTTTGTTAAGTGAAACAGGTCAGTTCAAACTTCGAATGTTGAAAGCACAAAGATTTATTTACTCTTTATTTTATTATTTATGGTTGTTAAAGTAGGACACATAAAAACTAAATAATATAAAGCATTGTGCATTTGTGGAATTATCTACATTGGTAAAATTCATCTGGCTAGAGCACAAAGATTATGTTCTGCTAGAGTTGCCTCCAAGCTGAAGCTCCATCAATTGTCCAATCCTATTCACTATGAACTATTGTGGCCAGATTTATGTACATACCAATGTGTCAGTAGGCACAATTGGCATCCTCCTAGTACACATATGATGATGGGAATAGGACTTTACATAATTAGCATAAAGATTACATATTACATAATTATTTCAGAAGGGAATACAAAATTTTGATCTATTTTCCTAGAAAATCATCATGTTGACTCCTCAACCATCACTTGTCACTCCCGTTTTTCGTTATATGTATTTTTAGTATACGTGTATGGATTTCCGACCCGTATTTTGACTTGTCCAGCATAGCTTGGCTTGGTTTGTTTTTTGTTAAACTTGGTTTAGCTTGGCTTGGTTTATTTTGGTTTTGGTTAGAGATGGAGAGGATTGATATAAATATCAACTCCACTCTCTCTCTCTTCATTATTTCCTTTACTTCTTCATTTACTTCTTCTTCCTCCATTAATTCTCTCCAACCACCTTAGGCAAGTGTCATATTGCTTTAAGGAGGAACTCCATTTTTATTGTTCTATTGTCTTTCCTACAAGCTTCTAAGACTCTTTAGTACTTAGCACTTTTGGTTTTGGTGGATTAAAACTTGTAGATCTAAGTTTTCTCAAATTTTGGTTTTCTTGGATTTTGATCTCTCAAACTTTATTATTTTTATGTTTTGATTGTTCTATGTTGTAGAGAATTTAATTTTACCCAAAATGGACCTTTGAAAACCCAAATTTCGAGTTATTTTGAATGATTTATGGACTTGGGAAGTTTATGGGTTCCATGGTTCTTCTTCTCGGGTTGGAGAAGAAGAACAGTGTGTGGGCGCATGGCATTTTATGCGCCCACAGTGACTTAAGCCTTGGGCACATAGCCCTTTTATATGCGCCCAAGCTCCCTGCCTTCCTTAGTGTGGGTGCATGGTTTTATATGCGTCCAAGCTCCCTACCTTCCTCAGTGTGGGCGTATGGCTTTATATGTGCCCAAGCTCCCTGCCTTCCTCAGTGTGGGTGCATGGATTTATTATGCGACCACATAGCCAGTATAGATGGCTCCTGACTTAGCTTTCCATTGCTCCCTGCCTCATCCATGTAGGCGCATAGACCATAGGCGCATGCATGTGGGTGCATAGGCCATAGGCGCATAGACCATAGGCGTATGCATGTGGGTGCATAGGCCATAGGCACATGCACTCTCTTGTGCATTCCTTCCATAGCATATGCCCTACATGACGTGTTTGGTCCTAGGCACATACATGTGGGCGCATGCCCTTAGGCGCATAGCCTTGGGCGTATGCCACTCTCAGCACATCCATTTTTGGGTGCATGCTCTTCATGACACCCCATTGACCCTTTGTGCCATCTCTTGCAAATGTCCATATTTGTCCCCATGGTCCTTAGTGTAAATTATGACTTTGTTTGTATTCTTTACTTGACTAGTCCTATACTGTTATTTTCCATGTTACACATGTACTCTGAGCTTTAAACACGAACTTGGTATGGCACGTACACTCTCTAACAACTCCTTGATAGTGGCCCGCCGTGGTGCACTTACATGAATACGACATGACAATGTGACTTTATATGATAAATCTCGATAGTGACCCGACGTGGTGCACTCTTGACAAGTAACTTGACATGATAATTCTTGGTGGTGGTCCGTTGAGACGCACTCTTGACTTGATAAGTAACATAACATAATATGTGATCTTGACAAGTAATATGTAGCTCTCGTCTTGACACCGTGGATGATTTCTCTTGATTGTATCTCTACAAGCTACATGTCTCATCTTGCATCATGTCTAGGACATAAATTTTTGATTTCTACGGTCAGGGATTCATACTGAATCTGACTAAGTTAATGACTAGATTGATCAAGTAGACCATAATGAGATTCTCCAGTCACAGGCAATCCCGTTATCTGGGCGCTCTAATTGGACTTGTAGCCTGCCGTCGAGTAGGGTACATTTTTAGCACGCTGTCATGTGTCGCACCCCAAGTCACCAAATTAACTCTCTCAACCTGTGGAAGGATAACTAGATAGCTGTAGGGCTTGTGACTGCTAGGACATCTCAATGCATCTTGTAGTAATTAGGCATGTGATAACCCTAGTTAGTTAAAGTATCAAGCCGTACACCTTGCTTGGCCGTGATTGATGAATAGAGTCCCATCTAGTCTTGTCTAGGCAATGCCAGTACATGGTTATTTCAGCACATTACCGTTTATGATTTGCTTTATCGATAATCGATCAGAGACTAAGTTCTGTTCAGGTGAAAAGTTACCACCCTGGTCCTTGTTTGGTTTACGGGTTGTAACCTAGTTACCGGAGAAGTTTCTTAGTTATCTTGTCATTTATCCCCTGAATGCTTAACTTCAAGTTTTCTTGTCATCATTTGTCTTTATGTGCTAATATGCTGGTTTTAATTCTTAAGTGAAGCCTCCCTTGTGGCACTTGCTCTTCTGGGTTCTGACCCAGCTGATTTTATACGGCCAGATTTTGGAGTAGCTCCCGAGGATCTCCCAGCCTTCCAGCCAGATGGTGAACACTAGACGCAATCCTGACAACAAGTGGATTTTATTTTGCTCTTATACTCTATTATAAATTATTCTTTTGAGGCGTTTAGCCGCCGAGCAAGTGTTAGCTCATGTTGAATTTACATTCTTGTCTGCCTAAGGGCTATAACATGATTAAAAAATCCTAGGTTGATCATGTAAGACTTAAACTCTTGCTAGTCTTCCCATTTTGTATGACTAGCTTCATGATCATCTGAATATATAATGTTTGTGATGCCTTACCTTGTATATCTGATGATCTACCATCTTGTTACATTACTTGCTTGCTTGAGATTAAGATACTAGGCTTGTACTTGACCATAAGAGACTGTTGGCTTATAGATAAACCCTCATATATCTAGACAGCCGTGAGCTTATAGATAAACCCTCATACATCTAGATAGCCGTGACTGTATTGCGAGGTGGGATTTACTTCAATGTATATAGCTGGCTGTGTTTGTTCCCCGCTCTCCAGTATTCTGGTTCTGGGGTGTGACAAGGTTTAAGTGGTGGCCCATGCATGTCTTGTAAATCAAGATATGTGAGGGTTTCACTGATTATATGTCTCAATCAGCACTCGCCCTTGATCTCTACTCGTATCTTCTAATCTTTCTGAAATCTTGACCTTATCACATGCTTATATCCTCGATCTATCATGATCCTTCCTTGTTCCCCATGTCATTTCTTCTATGGTATTGCTCCTGGTGCTACCGATCAGCAAGGTGGAGCACCTCCAGCGAACCAGCAGCAACCTGGAGACCAAGTCCACCACTCAGGGGTAGCCTCCAGAGTCATACCTTCCGGGGGTTAAGAGCCACTAGTTCAGCCAGTCCAGCCTGCAGAGCCTGACAATGGAACCCTGGTGGGTCTCATCAGGGGATTGCTTGCATCACAAGATCGTCGGGGCGATGTCCTACACCAGACAGTACAAGATGCCATGGGCAGAGTTGGTTACCAAGGAAACAATGCGGCCAACAGCTTCAAGCGTCTGAACCCTCCCTTCTTTGACGGTAGTGGAGATGCTATCGCTGCTGATGCATGACTTCAGGACATAGAAGTTATCCTGGAGGTAGCTAGGATTCCTGAGGAAGAGAAGGTGGCCGTTGTGCACCTGCATCTATTGGACTTAGCCTGCAGCTGGTGGGCGATGCTAGCAGTTGGATTAGCAATGCCTGTCTTATGGGTGATATTCAGCAATAAGTTCCAGACCAAGTATTTTAATACAGTAGCTTGATATGATCTGCAGACGAGATTCATCAATCTTAAGCATATGGGAAGGAGGATCGATGGATATGCGGCCGAGTTTTCTAGGCTTAGTCGGTTTGCTTCTACCTTGGTGGCGACCGAATTAGATCGAGCCCAGCGATTCCAGCAGGGACTCGACCTAGAGATCATTATATCGGTGGAGCAGTTTGAGCACCAAACGTTTCATGCCGTCTTGCGAGCAGTGAAGAGGCATGAGTATACTTCACTGAGGATTGTAGATAGAAGCGGAGGAAGGAAGAGGTCTCATAGGCAGATGTCCCTGTCATCAGCACCAGTCCCGAAAGCTAGGGCTTTGACTATTAGAGATCCTAGGAGGGTGACCACAGTTTTGTCGGTTCAGCACTCGACGCTGGCGCATCCTCAGCAGAAGCAGAAGCAGTCTTCCGCAATGGGCTGCTCTCATTATGGGAAGCTAAGACATGTAGTATCAGAGTGTCGCAGAGGACAGAGATTGTGCTTGGCTTATGGGGCACCAGACCATAAGATAGGGTTATGTCCGAATAGAGCCAGTTCATCGTCATCAAACCTAACTAGTCCATCGGTTAGGGGTCCAGCACCAGTGCAGCAGCAGTACCAGCCTCCGAGGCCATTGTCGCCTCAGGCTCAACAATATGCCCAAGCTCAAATTTAGAACCGGTAGAGAGGTTTCCAGCAGTGGGAACCAGCACCAAATGGATAAGGTCAGTCTATGGCTCTGACCGTAGCAGAAGAATTGGCATCAGGTGAGATATTGGCAGGTACCATTCTCGTCAACTCTTTTCCATCGCCAGTCTTATTTGATTCGGGTGCATCGCATTCATTTATGTCTGTACGATTTGCAACTCGGATAGGACTAGAGCCCGAGTCATTATCAGTAAGACTCAATATACTTACTGGTAACGGTCTTGTGGGAGTAGATAGAGTCTATTCCTCGTGTCGAATCGTAGTTAGTGGTAGAGATTTCCCCGCTAGGTTGATAGAATTTTCGATGGCCGACTATGATGTGGTCCTAGGAATGGATTGGTTGAAGGATCAATACGCAAGAATAGACTGCCATATTGGCAGGATTATTTTTAGTATTCCCGACGAACCAGAGTTTTCATTTTCCAGAGGCAAAGTAGAACCTTCTCCACCAGTCTTGCGAATGGCAGTAGCAGTAACAGTTCAATTTTCCAGAGTAGTAGAAGAGTTTCCTGATGTATTTTTCGAAGAGCTTCCAGGTATGCCCAGAGAGATAGATAGAGTTCACCATTGATTTACTTCTAGGGACGGCACCAGTGTCAGGGGAGTCTACAGGATAGCACCTTCAAAATTAGAAATCTTGTACAAGATGATTGAAGAACTTAGAACCAAGGGATTCATTCGTGCTAGTGGATCACCTTAGGGTGCCCCGATACTTCTTATGAAAAAGAAGGATGGTGCGTCAAGATTATGTGTTGATTATCGTACCTTGAAATCTGTAACAATCAAGAACAGATATCCTCTACCAAGGATAGATGATTTATTTGATCAACTCAGAGGAGCGGCAGTATTCTCGAAGATTGACTTTCGGTCAGGATACCGTCAGATCAGAGTCAGAGAGCAAGATATCCCGAAGACAGCATTCAGATCTAGATATGGACATTGGGTGTTCCTTGTTATGCCATTTGGAGCAACCAATGCGCCAGCCGTATTAATGGACCTCATGAATCGTATCTTCATGCCATATTTGGACCAGTTTATGATAGTGTTTATAGATGATATCTTAGTCTATAGCAAGAATGAGGCAGAACATGAGCAGCATCTTCGTGTAGTTCTTCAGATTCTCAGAGAGCACCAGTTATACGCGAAGTTCAGTAAGTACGAATTTTGGTTGGATCATATTTTGTACTTAGGTCATATCTTCACCAGAGGTGGAGTGGAAGTGGACCCCCAGAAGATAGTAGCTATAGAGACATGGCCAGTATCCAGTACCGTCGCAGAAGTTCAGAGTTTCCTAGGATTAATGGCCGGCTATTACCGGCGATTCGTATCAGACTTTACTCGGATTTCAGCCCCATTGACGCAGTTGACCCACAAGAATGTATAGTTTGCTTGGACAGCAGAGTGTCAGAGTTTATTTGAGAAGTTGAAGCAAGGATTGATGACGGCCCCCATTCTCATGCTTCCAGATGGGACCGAAGGATTTACAGTTTATTATGACGCTTCTGACAGAGGATTGGGATGTGTCTTAATGCAACATAGTAAGGTAGAGCTTATGCATCACGTCAGCTTCATGATCATGGAAGGAATTACCCAACCCCTGACTTGGAGTTAGCAGTAGTGGTTTTTATGCTTAAGCTTTGGAGGCATTACGTGTATGGAGACCGGGTGGAGATTTTTATCGACCACAAGAGTCTTAAGTATGTGTTTACCCAGAAGGATCTTAACATGCGTCAGAGAAGATGGCTAGAGCTACTTGTGGACTACGACATTAACCTGCAGTATCATCTTGGGAAGGCCAACGTTGTTGCAGATGCATTGAGCAAAAGAGCCAGAGTTTATTTTCTAACAGCATAGCCAGAGTTGTTAGCAGACCTTCAGAAGATGGGTATTGAAGCTGTTCTTCCTACCAATATGGCATTGATGGCCAGTATGCAAGTTCAGTCCAGTACAGTTGAGAGGATTAAGTTAGCTTAGTCAGCAGATTCTAAGCTTCAGCGGCTTAGGGCAGAATGTGTAGCAGGACGGAGAGCAGAGTTATGTATTCATGAGGATGGTACACTTCGACATAGAAGGCGTCTTTGTGTACCCAGTGGTAATATCAGGCAAGAGATCATGGCAAAGGCTCACAGTTTACAGTATTCGATTCATCCTGGCAGTACGAAGATGTATCGTAATATCCGTCAGTATTTTTGGTGGAATGGCATGAAGAGGGAGATAGCCCGGTTTGTCTCTCGTTGTTTAGTTTGCCAACAAGTTAAGGCTGACGGCTGGACTTCTTCAACCTTTACCGATCCCAGAATGGAAATGAGAGTACATTACCATAGATTTTGTAATTGGGTTACCTAAATCTCCAGCTGGGAGAGATGCTATCTGGGTTATAGTTGACAGACTTACCAAGGTAGCTCATTTTCTCCCTTTCAGAATCAGTCAGTCAACGGATCAGCTTGCAGAGATGTACCTCAGGCAGATAGTCAGTTTATATGGATTGCCAATCAGTATTATATCCGACAAAGATTCAAGATTTATATCACACTTTTGGCAGAGTCTTCAGAAGAGTTTGGAGACTCGTCTCAATTTCAGTTCAGCTTATCATTCGCAGATAGATGGTCAGTCAGAACGTACGATCCAGACTCTTAAAGATATGCTACGATCATGTACGCTTGACTTCGATGGTTTATGGGAAGATCACCTGCATCTCGTGGAGTTCTTCTATAACAACGATTTACAGGCCAGTATCTAGATGGTACCCTTTGAGGCCCTGTACAGCAGGAAGTACAGATCCCCATTAGCATGGGATGATATAGGCGAGAGGCAGATGCTTGGTCCAGAGATGATTACGCGAACTATTGAGGTGATCAGACAAGTTAGGGATCATCTTCGAGTTGTACAAGATCGCCAGCATCATTGGACCGATTCTCATTGGCGTCCTCTTGAATTTTTTATCGGCGACCACGTATTCCTTAGGATCTCGCCTACCCGTGGCATCATTCGGTTCGGCGTACGGGAAAAGCTTAGTCCTAGGTATATAGGGTCGTTTGACATTGTTTGTAAAGAACAAAAAGTTTTTATTACAAACTAAGAAAAAGAAGTATAGGAGTACAATTGATTTGTGGGAAAGTATAACTATAGGAATCTGATTAGAAGACGATCACTTTATTCCTTGGACGATGTGATATCGAAGATACGAGCCTCTAGAGAATGCAGCAGCACTTTAGCAGGAGATTATGATCACTCTTGATGCTTTGTGATTGATTTGAAACTCTATTTATAGAGTTCTTGAAATAACTGTTTAGTAGTTATTCTGGATTGTGTGCACTTCAGATTGTGCGCCTCATATTCACTTGCGCAAACGGTTGTACTAACTGCTATGGACATGTGGCATCGTTTGATTGAGATGTGCGAGGTCGTGGGCAGTGTAGTGGGCATGTTCTGCAAAGTTAGTGGCTTGTGCGCCACGTCACTCTGTCTGGAATACTATTTGAACACTTTGTGCGTGCTTCATCAGGTTGCACGAGGTCGTAATACAACAGCCTACATGAGCGGTTTGTACTAACTACTGTAGATGCGTGGTATCATTTGATTAAGATGCGCGTGATCATGGGCAGTGTAGTGGGCACGCTCTGCAAAGTTGATGACTTGCGCGCCACGTCACCCTGTTTTAAACTAAGATTTGATCAAGTGGCGCCACTTTGTCAGGCTGTGCATAGGCACAAATTAACGACTAGCGCCTTTTGACTAGGTCTTCTGTGTTGTGTTGATTAATCCCTGCTCCATTCAGTGACTTGCGCCAACCAGCTGTCAGCATTAATTACATGCTGACAAAGTCTTCTCGAGCGTCGCGTTGTGCGGGATTCGAAGGAATTTTCCTTTATCTCCGTGCTGTCAGTTGTCAGGTAATGATGACGTCGTTACAACTTTTCGAGGAAGTGCGCCACGTGTCGCTCTGCGCAGCCTGACTCCAGCGCAACCTGGCGATGGCACAATCTGAAGCTGCACAACTTGATGATCCGGCGCAACTTGATTGTTTTGGCGCCATCAGATGATTGAAGACTTTAATGAGTGGCGCCTCTTAATTTTTAGGCTCTACAAGACCCCCTTCAAAGTTTTCGAAACTTGAAATTACTTCAGAGTTTTAAAATACTTTGAATTATGCTAGTTTTGTTTGGATTGCGCCAGTCAACGCTCAACCGTCATAATAAATTTTTTCTCGAAAATATTCGATCTCCTCTTCGACTTCTCGAGTTGCATTGATGATGTTCGGTTTTCCATGGGGAATACAAAGCGTTGGTTGGTTATATATATATATATAGATGTCCTTGTACTCATTCCTCACTTTTGTACTTCCATGGCACCTAAGAAGAAGGAGATGGCGATCGGCGTTAATGCCGAAGTGAAAGTTCAGGAGACAAGGCCTGACACTGCGCCTACAGTCCTGTTCGAGGTTGACCAATTACTACGAGCAAATAATCTCTTAGAATGCTTTGGATTGACCCCAGCAGTCTTCAATCGTCCGAACAGTGATCCTTCGACCTCTTCTGAAGAGCGCGGTGATGCAAAAGGATTTCTTCGTCTGATGCATCGTTCAGGGATTCGTGATATGCGCGAGTTAGGCGCTTCTCTTCGCCAAGCTGGTGAAGAAGACAAGAAGAAGTAATGGTTTCTATAGGGGCGCCACTTTTTCTTTTGTCTTTTGTGCAACTTATTTTGTAGGGGTTTGTTTTCCCCTATGTAATAAATAAAAAACTTATTTTTGGCGCTGTCACGACCCACATCCTAGGTAGGGACACAAGTGCGTGACAACGTCCAGCCTACACCATAAAACGGCATAGAACGCTGTAGGTCTACTAGCTAACAAACAGTATATAATAACCTGTCATCTTCGCACGAAGAAAAATAGTATGAAATACTGATAAACTCAATCACAATCTAGAAGGAAAAATCGTGGCACGAAAACTAGGTAGATTAAAACCATAAGTACAATATCCAGCTCAACAACGAGAGAGAGAGAGACACAAAGTAATATAGTTATACAATCCCAAATATAATATCATAACATAAGTAGCAAGCTGGAGACAATCTCTAGTCCAAAAGTCTACTCTAACTAAACTAAGCTAGAGGCTCGTCGGGCGGAGCTAAGCCCTGCTGAACCAAGGTCTCCAAGTCTAAGCCCACTACGTCAGCTAGACCATAGTAGGTACAGCAATCCTCCTCACCATCATCTGTAATATTTTGTCAACATATCCAGTCAGGATGGAACGAGCACAATCAACTAACAACTGTTCACAAGATATGACAAAAGCTATAAGACTGTAAATAGAGAGTATATACAAGAAATTATGGAATATACATGTGAGTATCATGGCAATGTAAGCTGTAAATCTAGATCTAGAATAAAGCAAGTAAAACTGATCATGGCATGTACAAGAATCAAGAATCATCTGTCTAGGTGTGTGAGTACTAGCTACAATATGTGGCCGGCTTAGGTCTGCACAAGGTTATAAGCTAGCCAATCATATGTGTGGTGTAGGATTAGCATTTACAAGTTTTACAAGATATACAAGGCGGGTATTGACCACACATCTACACTAGTACTCCCCGTCCCCGACTGGTAGAGTGGATCCAAGCAAGACACGTTACGACACGAGATTCTACGAGAAGGGAGCAAGTCTCCTCGAGAATCGGTGTCCATATACTACACAAGAACTACAAGGGGCTTGCATAAGATATACCAAGATAGCAAGGAATAATATCTTATGTCGGGATCCATGAATACCAATCCGTGTGACCAATGTGTCAAGAACAAGCATATCTACACTAATTACATGAATTATAATAATTATCGTAAATTAGAAAAGTTATCAGAGAATGTACTCGCCTGTGATATGATGGATAAGTCGACTGAGTCCAAGAATAGTGCCCCGAGGACCTTTAGATGGAATACTGTATCAATATAATGGTTTGGAAGTAAAATTAAGTCACACTGAGTCAAATTAGGTCAAGACACGTCAAACTAGGTCAAATAAGGTCAATCTAGATTGTACAGGGTCAATCTAAGTCATACTAGGCCTAGCAAGGTCAAACTAGGTCAATGCAAGTCAAACAAGGTTGATTTAAGTCAACGGTTGACTTACAGTTGACTTTTTGTCAACTGGTCAACTCTGGTCAACCCTAGGTCAACTCTAGGTCAACTTTAGTTTAAACTTGACTAACGTTGACTAATAGTTGACTTTGGGTCAACTGGTCAAGTTTGGTCAAGTTCTAATCAATTTTAGGCTACGGTTGATTTTTGGTTGACTTTTGGTCAAAATAGTCAATCGTGGTCAACCAAGGTCAAAGCTAGTCCAAGTCCACTATTCCTAACCATTACCAACCATAATATCCTAATTTTAGCTATATCTTAAGATATTAAACCCATATGTTGTGAAATGGGTATTATCCCAACTTATTCCGTTTACCCTTTCCACTCTAACACTAAGGCCAAGTAGCTTTTCCTTAGGATTTTCACTCCCAGCTTCCTAGGGTAGTAGGATACTAACCTATACTAACATTACCTACCAAGTTTCCTAGGTAAGGTGGACATCCAGTCCATCTTATGGTCCATGTTGTTTAACTCACCCTTTACCTTGGTAAAATCTCACTTTAGCTTCCAACTCCCACTCTAGGCTTTCCTACTTCATTCTAAGCTTTCCCCCACTCTCTATTATGGTATTTAAACCCTCTCCTAGAATCTCGATACCGTATCACGGTATCTTGATATTTAAAAGTAAAAAAAGGTAAAATCTCATTACCTTAAGGTAATGGAGATTCATGAGATACCAATATGGTATCTCAAGAATACCACACGACTCCAACTCTAACTAGAATACTAAACTCTAACTATCTAACCAATACTAACTTACTATCTAACCATCTTACCCATCTAGTATTCAAGGCTAACTCCTTAGTACTAACATAAAGAACAGATGGCAACTCTACAGGGGGGTGAATAGAGTTTATAACGATAATAACCAATTAAAAAATTAAACTCTGTCACAAGCTGAAAGTAATCAGAGTAAATGCGGAAATAAATAAGGAAAAAGAAAGCATACGCAAATACAGCCGATTTTTAACCTGGTTTCCCTCGTGGAGGACTAGTCCAGGCCTGAGAACTCTAGCTCAGGATTAAATCCACTATTTGTGAAATAGTAGTTACACCCCGTGCCTTTTCTTCAGAAGAGCACGTCAACTTCTTACAAAGATTGCAGTGGCGATGCTTGGAATTTTCCAAGCGACTTCTCGAACTCTTGCACAAACTCCTAACTAAAAAGTACTGAGCACTTGAGGCTTAGGGAGCTTATGGTTAGTAGATGAAGAAGGGTATGGCTTGTATGGAGCTTTAGAGAGAAGAGAAGAGAAGATTGGATGAATAAAAATGAGAGAATTCATGGCCTATTTATAGGATACCAGGTAGGCAGAATTCAGCCAGAATTCTGGTTAGAATTTTCAAAAATTTGGCCGTTGGACAACTTGCAACCAGCCAACCCTAAAAATTAGGGTGCTGATTTGTAGGAGGCAGAGTTCGGCCCGAACTCTGTGTGGAGGCAGAGTTCGGCCCGAACTCTGTGTGGAGGCAGAGTTCGGCCCGAACTCTGTCTCCAGAGCACAGAATGGATCATGGGTCCAATTGGCTTATTTGGATATGTGTGGAGCTGTAGGATTTTGGGTATGGGTATAGGCTAAGTCTCAGATGCTCAGTACAACTGAGTTTACATAAGTCTAGACTCAATAAAATTATAAAAATACAGACTCAAAATAACTTGCATTGCAAATCCGATCTGTCGTCTGACTTGTACTAGATGTAGTCTTCATGTGTCGTATTGAATGAACACGAGTATCATGTAGTCAATTCTATCAATATTTGGTTGACTGTAATTTTGTGTCAACAATCTCCTCCATATTGATAATTGACAAAATGATAGTTGTATATTCAATATTCATACTTGGACACATTATATAGAAGTGGTATAGCTCCCCCGTAATCAGTATCGAGCTAGCAATAGCTTTCCCGTAAACATTGCTTTCAATCATGTTGGCCTGATAAAAATATTCTCCCCAAAGCATAGATACAGATACAAAAAGAATATAGAATATACCAAAATTTCTCCCCCTTTTGGCATTTAGCAATTAACCATAAACAAGTAAGAAGTGGCAAGCACACCAAAATATAATAGATGAAACTGCATAGATACTGATAAAACTACTGAATGTCTCAAAAGACATACATAATAATAAGTATAATACAATCAAAGTGCATAAAAGCAACTAAAATCCAAAGTGCATACAAACATAAGCTATGATCCTCAGTAGCAGCAGTAAGTAGAAGTCCATATCCATCATCGAGCTCGTGAAGGCCCAGCGTCATCGGATGGATCAGTGAAGGAACGACGAGGGTCCACGAAGGTCGCATCCGGATCCAAGTAGCGAATAACCCAAGGGTCATCGATACGATACCCTTCACGACCAGGGTCCCGCTCCATAGGGATAGGCATGGAAGGATAGCGAGACATGGAGTACCGAATATCGTGCAGTAAGTTGCTAATGGCACTCATCTGCAGGGTAGTCCGGTAGTCAAGCTGAGTCCAGCGATCATCCTCCAAGGTGAAACGATCGCGGAGCATAGTCTGGAGGGACTCGAGACTAGAAGGAGGATGAGGAGGATCGTGTCCCAGAGGAGGGGCATCTGGCTCATCGTCAGAGTGCTCGAACACAACTGGTGAGCCAACTGCTGCCTGAAGTCTTCGTGCCTTAGAGAGGAAGGCAGGGGCAGGTAAGAACTGGCACTCATCAAGAGGTATGCGAAAAGCACGAAAGACCATATGAAGATACAAAGCATAAACCAAGGATCTTGATTTCTTCCTAGAATTAATCATCCAGTCCATCATGGTACGTGGAAGATTAAATGGTACATGAAAGTGGAGGTGATATAAGGCCGAGATTTCAAAGTAGGTGACTTCATCGGTGGATCCCGCTTTGGGCAAAATAGTGTTAAAGATAATCCGATGAAGTTCATAAAAATAGGGATTGAGATACTTGGCCAAAAGCTTGCGAGGACGTGTGTTAGGGGTACACAAGTCGTCCTTGAAGCTTTCAAGTGAAGATCCATCGAGAAATTGAAACGATCGAGCTTCAACAAGCTTTTTCCATGAGTTTAGCTCCTGGAGTTCAAGATGTTCGGCCAAATCGAAATCATCAAACGAGATGTCAATGCCCGCAACCGTGAGTAAATATGTGTATCATCATGAGTTAGGTTGCAGTAGAACATTTGAATAGCATTACGATATATGACCGAGTTGATTGTGACAAGTTCGTCAAGGCAAAGATCATGAAAAGTGAATCATATTGAGAGAAAATAGTAAAATTGATAGGATGTCCCACAAACACCGAACGTGTCCGAAAATCACTAAACCATTCATTTGACGCGTCAAGTGATACAAATATTCGGTCGTCAAATGTGTTTGGGTCAAGTGGATAAGGCGGGTTGAACAACGGGTGGATAGGTGGTTGTTGTTCAACGGGCGGTTCAACACGAGGAGGAGCATTCGAAGAGGATGCTCCCTCGGTTCGAAGTCTCTTCCCGCGATTGAACAATCGTGGAGCCATGAAAAATAATGAAGACAATTGAGAAAATTTGAGATGGAGAGAAGTGTTGAGATATACCTCAATGTGATGAAGAACAATGAAGAAGAATGGTGAGGGAAGCCTTCTCCTTGAGTTTAGAGAATAGATAAGCTCTATGGAGGAAGAACTAAGGTTAGGGTTTGAGAAAAATATGTTTGAAAAAGTGGAAAAGGTGGCAATGGAGGAGAAGGAAGAGGAGAGCCCGAATATATGTGAAAGGGTTCCAATGGTCGAAACAAATATGGGCCATTGGATCAACTTATGATCAGCGGCTGAGGCTGCTCTCGGTTCTGGAACAGTCAGACCGAATTCGGCCCGAACTCTGTATAAGGCAGAGTTCGGCCCGAATTTTGGATCCTGAAAACAGAACAGAAATCAGGCTGAAAAATGATAAGTTAAAAAATGATTAAGTGAGAGAGACCAAAGGAAAAGTACATATACAAGATTGAGAAAAAAAAAATCTAAGTTGAAAAATTCCAAAAAGTTGATTTCGAATCAAAGTGAAGTTGGAAAATCTGCATTTCAGCATGTGATAAAAAAATGAACCATGTAATAAACAAGGAATTATGCCATAATTCAATATTTTGAAGTTGCCATGGGTTAGCTGCAGGGGCCGGATCCCAGCTAGCAGTAGTCCTGAGGACTAGTGCACCGTGTCGCTTAGGCTTTTACGCCTTGTTGTCAGAAGGACCCTTTCGGCTTGTACCCATAGCAATTTCATCATAAAAGAATCAAGACATACTCGATATTTATGCAGGTTTATTTTAATTAATAACAACTTCGTCTAAAATTCCAAGTTCACGACAGAGAAAATTGAAGCGCTCTTCGGATAATAGTTTTGTAAAGAAGTCTGCTAGCTGATGATCAGTGTCAATAAATTCTAAATTAAGAGTGTCATTTTGCTGATGATCATGCAAAAAGTGGTGACGTATTTCAATGTGTTTCGTGCGTGAGTGACATATGGGGTTTTTAGTGAGATTTATAGCACTAGTGTTGTCACAAAAGATTGGAATGTGCATAAAAGATAAGTTGTAGTCTTCAAGGGTTTGCTTCATCCTCAGAATTTATGCACAACAACGCCCAGCTGCGATGTATTCAGCTTCTGTTGTGGATAGTACGACATAATTCTGCTTCTTGCTAAACCAAGAGACTAAAGCCTTTCCTAATAAATGACACGTACCGCTCGTACTTTTACGGTCGACCTTGCATCCGGCAAAATCAGCATCAGAGTAACCAATGAGGTCAAATGTTGTTGACTTGGGATACCATAGGCCCACTGTAACCGTACCCTTAAGGTATCGAAAGATACGCTTAACAGCAGTCATGTGTGATTCCTTAGGATTTGCTTGATATCTTGCACACAGGCAAACGCTAAACATAATATCAAGGCGACTTGTAGTTAAATAGAGTAGACTGCCTATCATACCTCGATACTTACGTTGATCCACAGGTTTGCCGCTTTCATCTGGTTCTAGTTTAGTTGTAGTAGCCATCGGAGTGCTGATTGGTTTGACGTTGTCAAGGTCGAATTTCTTCAGCATGTCCTTTGTATACTTTGACTGACAGATGAAAGTTCCATTTGACATTTGTTTGACTTGCAGTCCAAAAAAGTAGTTGAGCTCTCCCATCATGCTCATCTCAAACTCGGTCTGCATACACTTGGCAAAATCTTGACAGAGGGTTTCATCAGTAGAACAAAATATAATATCATCTACGTATATTTGCACTAAGAGAATAGTGTCTTTGAAAGATTTTATGAAAAGTGTGGTGTCAATTTTCCCTTTTGAAAAACCTTTCTCAAGCAAAAAATTGCTTAGCCGTTCATACCAAGCTCTAGGGGCTTGTTTGAGGCCATATAGCGCTTTCTTTAGCTTGAAAATATGGTAGGGAAATTTGTGATTTTCAAAACCAGGGGGTTATTTTACATAAACTTTCTCCTAAATAAATCCATTCAAGAAAGCACTTTTAACATCCATTTGAAATAATTTGAAATTTTGAAAATTTACAAACGCACAAAGCATCCGAATGGATTTCAATCTCGCAACAGGAGCACACGTCTCATCGTAGTCGATACCTTCCTCTTGGTTGTATCCTTGGACTACTAGACGAGCTTTGTTGCGTGTAACTGAACCATCTTCATTTACTTTATTTCTAAAAATCCATTTAGTACCAATAATCGAGTGATTTGGCGGTCTAGGAACGAGTTCCCATACTTGGCTCCTCTCGAATTGGTTAAGTTCTTCTTGCATAGCAGAAATCCAAAATTCATCATTAAAAGCTTCTAAAATATTTTTCGGCTCAATTTGTGAAATGAAGGCAGTGCTAGCAATAGAGTCTCTTAATGATGATCTAGTAGTTACTCCACGTGAAATCTCACCTATTACTAAATTTTCTGGATGTGACGGCTTGAAAGAGAATTTCTTTGGCAAGCCCTCCAGAGAATTGGTTTCGGTGGTGGTATTCATTGGAGTAGAAGTTGATGGCTCAACATCATTATCAAGAGTAGCTGCTGCACTGTTATCTTCATCAAAAGTCATATTTGTAGACTCTTCCACAATTAATGAGCGTTGGTTAAACACTCTATATCCCTTGCTCTTGGCAGCATAGCCAAGAAAAATACCATCGTCAGCTTTGGCATCAAATTTACCTAAGCTGTCTTTGGTGTTAAGGATAAAACATCTACAACCAAAAGCTCTAAAATAGAAAACGTTTGGGGTTCTTCCAAACCAAAGCTCATAGGGTGTTTTCTTCGTAATTGGACGAATAAGCACCCTATTTAAAATGTGGCATGCTGCACTGACAGCTTCAGTCCAAAAGTATTTCGGAAGTGAAAACTTATTCAACATGACTCTAGCCATATCGCTAAGAGTCCTATTCTTCCGCTCGAAAATACCATTTTGTTGAGGAGTTCTTGGACAAGAAAACTCATGATCAAAACCATTAGAATCACGAAACTTTTCAAAATCAGTATTTTTGAATTCGCCTCCATGATCACTTCGGATTCGAGTAATCATGTAGCCTTTTTCGTTTTGAACTTTCTTAACAAAAATCTTAAAAACCGAAATAGCATCACTTTTATTTGTAAGAAAGAAAACCCAAGTAAATCTAGAAAAGTCATCAATAATAACAAAAGCATAGAGTTTTCCACCAAGACTGGCTACTCTACTAGGGCCAAATAAATCTATATGAAGTAGTTAGAAAGGTCTAGTAGTACTTACAGAGTTTATGGAATGAAATGAGGACTTGGTTGCCTTATTCAATTCACATTCGGCACATACCGTGTCCTTTTTGAATGTGATTTCGGGCAAGCCTCTAACTAGCTTCTTAGTCGATAGCCTGGATATAGTATCCATGTTGGCATGACCAAGACGCGGGTGCCACAGTAATCTTTCATCCTTATGAGCATATAAGCATCTACCTGTATTGTTAGTATCTCTAGAGAGATAGAAAATATAAATATTATCCTCTCTTACCCCTTCAAAAGCAATATCTCCCGTTGACCTATCATAAATAAAGCATTTGTTTTGTCCAAAGTTAATATCATATCCATGGTCAGCAAGATGACTAATGCTGAGCAGGTTATGCTTTAACTCGGTCACTAGGCAGACATCCTTTATTATGGGAGAGGGAGGATGACCAATAATACCATTACCTATAATATACCCTTTTAGGTTGTTACCGAAGGATACATATCATTCTCTCTTCATCGATAGTGATGCAAAAAGATTTGCGTCTCTCGTCATATGCCGCGAGCATCCACTATCGAGAATCCACTTACTCTTAGTTGAGGAGGGAAGGTCCACCTACATCAAGAGTAGATGTGACCTTTGGTACCAAAGTTCTTGAGGGTCCTGAAAAGTTAGTTTTCGGAAACCATGCATATATCTTTCTATCTACTAATCTTCTAATTCTACATTATGGTGAAATGTGTCCATGTAATCCATAATAAGTACATATAGCATTCCTATTTATGTTAGGAGCATGCATATGATGTCTATAATTAGAGTGATGTGGAGTAGTATGATGATATGTAGAGTTAGCATGGTGATGATGTCTATATGTAGAGTGATGTGGAGCAGTATGGTGATAATGTCTATATGGAATAGCATGGTGATGATGTCTATATGTAGAGTGAAGGTAATTTTATGCAACATAGTGATGATTGTATCTATGTATAGCATGATGATTCTGTGACATATGAGAATTATTTCTACGTACATGTGGTTTGTGTGCTTTATGAAAGTGTGTGTATATGTAAGCATGATTACGTACTGTAGATAGATGACGTGGTTGACTAGTATGAGTAGTGTCATGCTTTGTGTGTGTCACATGTGATTGGGTTTGAGGTTGAGCAACCTGTTTTCCTAATTTAGTCTCTAATTTCTTAGAGACAGCATGCAGTTCAGTAACCTTAGCATTCAAACCACATATCTTAGTAATAAAAATCTTGTGTCTACTCTTTTCTTCAGCAAGCTACGTGTTGAGTGCTGTGATTTCTTGTGTTTGTTGTTCAATGCGTGCTTCGGCATCATATAGGCTTATTTTAAGCTTAGATGCCTCATTTGTGACTTCCGTGGGTGAAGTGTCTCTAATGTTATCAAGCAGTAAAGAAAGTCTTTGAATTTCGACATCATGACTTTTGATCTTTTCTTTGGCATGTTTATATTTACCAATGACCTTTTTGTGATCATCAAGTAAATCGGTGAAAGCATCGCCAAGTTCATCAAAAGTGAAATCATCAAGAGTTTCGTTTGATATCTTGTCGGACGTTGCCATTAGGCACACGTTTGCAGCATCTTGAGGAGAGTCCTTTTCTTCCTCGGAGTCACAAGCTTCGCTTTCATGCCAAATGCTTGTGTTGGCATATTTCTTTGAGGAAGCCTTCTTGTATGGTTTCTCATAGCGATTGTTCTTTTTTAAGAATGGACAGTCTTTTCGGACATGTCCCGTCTTCTTGCAACCGTAGCATGTTGGCTCTTCTTCGTCATCTTCTTGTGGTTCCTTCTTTCTTCGGTTGAAGCAAAAGAATTTCTTGAAGTTGCGGACAAGGAGAGCTTGATCATCACCTTCCGAGTTGTCGTCATCCGTCTCTTCAGAGTCAGTCCTTCGTCGGTGAGCTTTGAGGGCAATCTCCTTAGCTTTAGGAGCAGGCTCTTCGAAGTCCTTGAGGTCAAGCTCATGAGTCATCAGCTTTCCCATCAAGGTCTCTATGGACATAGTTGTAAGATTATTTCCTTCTATGATTGCTTTCACCTTAGGGTTCCAAATCTTTCGTAGCCCCCTAAGTAGCTTGCGAATCTTCTCATGATTTGTATATTGTTTGCCGAGCGAAGATAGGGGATTAATGATGTCGAGGAATCTTGTGAACATTTGCGTGATCGTCTCATTTGGCTTCATCTTGAAAGCCTCATATTCTTGAGTGAGACGACTTATCTTCGATTCCTTGACTTGGGTGGTTCCTTCATGCGTTACTTCTAGAAGTCTCCATACTTCGTGAGAGATGGTGCATGTGGAGACCCTGTTGAACTCATTCCTGTCTATAGCACAGAATAAAGCATTAATAGCTCTCGCATTGATACTTGCCTGTTTCACCATTGACAACTATCCTGGCGGGCTTTTTGTAACCATCGGTGACGATGGTCCACAGGTCGAAGTCTAGCGACTTGAGATAAAAGCTTATCCTTGTTTTCCAATAGGTGTAGTTGGTTCCATCAAATAGGGGAGGCCTATGAGTGGACTGCCCTTCACCGTGATTGGAAATCAAGGATTGTGTGGTTGCCATGGATCAGCTCTAGGATGTTAGTCCTTGTTGAGAGAACAGAGCTCTGATACCAATTGAAGAACATATGGCAACTCTAGAGGGGGTGAATAGAGTTTATAACGATAATAACCAATTAAAAATTAAACTCTTTCACAAGCTGAAAGTAATCAGAGTAAATACGAAAATAAATAAGGAGCAAGAAATAATACGCAAACACAGCCGATTTTTAACCTGGTTTCCCTCGTGGAGGACTAGTCCAGGCCTGAGAACTCTAGCTCAAGATTAAATCCACTATTTGTGAGATAGTAGTCACACCCCGTGCCTTTTCTTCAGAAGAGCACGTCAACTTCTTACAAAGATCGCAGCGACGATGCTTGGAATTTTCCAAGCGACTTCTCGAACTCTTGCACAAACTCCTAACTGAAAAGTACTGCGCACTTGAGGCTTAGGGAGCTTGTGGCTAGTAGATGAAGAAGGGTATGACTTGTATGGAGCTTTTGAGAGAAGAAAAGAGAAGATTGGATGAATGAAAATGAGAAAATTTATGGCCTATTTATAGGATACCAGGTAGGCAGAATTCGGCCAGAATTCTGGTTGGAATTTTCAAAAATTTGGCCGTTGGACAACTTGCAACCAGCCAACCCTAAAAATGAGGGTGCTGATTTTTAGGAGGCAGAGTTCGGCCCGAACTCTGTGTGGAGGCAGAGTTCGGCCTGAACTCTGTCTCTAGAGCACAGAATGGATCATGGGTCCAATTGGCTTATTTGGATATGTGTGGAGCTATAGGATTTTGGGTATGTGTATAGGCTAAGTCTCAGATGCTCAGTACAGCTCAGTTTACATAAATCTAGACTCAATAAAATTATAAAAATACAGACTCAAAATAACTTGCATTACAAATCTGAGCTGTCGTCTGACTTGTACTGGATGTAGTCTTCATGTGTCGTATTGAATTAACACAAGTATCATGTAGTCAATTCTATCAATATTTGGTTGACTGTGATTTTGTGTCAACATAACATACCACTTATCTCCATATCCCATATTTCTAACATTGTGCTACTCTAACTAACAATCCTAACTCACTCTAATCTTACTCAAACATACCCAATATGAGGCTATTTAGGGGGTTTATTTATGGTTATATATATATATATATATATATATATATATATATATATATATATATATATATATATATATATATATATATATATATATATATATATAGGGGTATATATATAGGTATATATAGGTATATATATGTAGGGGGTTTTGGGGGTTTAAAGGGGGATAAAGGGGGGCTGTTAGCTGCTACTGCTGCTGCTATTAGCTGCTGCTATTGCATGCTGCTGCTATACCTGTTTTTTTTGGGGGGGGGGGGGGGGGGCAGCAGCCCCTAATCCACCCCCAAGCTGTTGTTGCTTCCCCTCTTTCTCTCCCTCTCTAACTCCCCTCTTATGTCTGTATATGTATATAGATATGTATGTGTGTGTGAGTGTGATATATATGTATATATATATATCACACTCACACACACATACATATCTATATACATATACAGACACACATACACACATACATACATATATATATATATATATATATATATATATATATATATATATATATATATATATATATGGACACACACAGATATGGACACACAAAAAAAAAAAAAAAAAAAAAAAAAATATATATATATATATATATATATATATATATATATATATATATATATATATATATATGGACACACACAGATATATATAGATACATATACACATATACATAGACACACTCATATATAAAAAATATATATATATACATATATATATAGATACACATATATGAGTGTGTCTATGTATATGTGTATATGTATCTATATATATCTGTGTGTGTCCATATATATATATATATATATATATATATATATATATATATATATATATATATATATATATATATATATATATATATATGACACACACACACACATGAAAATATAAATGGACACACACACACACACACATGGATACATGGACACAAACACACATCCTAGTTCTCCTAGGAGTCTCCCATAGGCCTCTAACCTTGACACAAAAGGACACAACCTTGGGTAAGTCCTATGGGCTCCAAAACTAATTAAAAATCATAGGAGAATGATTTAGAGAATAGAAAATTACCTATTAGGAGTGAATCCTAACGAAACTCTCTCCGACACGAAGATTCTTGAAGAAAGGACACTTCCACCTTACACTTTTCTCTCAAACTTTGGTAGCACCCTCCCTTGATGGTGTAGAGAGGATCTATGGAAGAAATTTAGGGAAAAAGAGGGGATTGAGATATGAAATCTCAAGTTCTAGGTTTTAGGAAAGAACAAAAAGGGAGAAGAAATTTGAGAGTGGAGAAGAAGTGAATGGAGAGAGAGGGTCTCCCCATAGTGGCTGGCCATGTAGGGGGTTTGGGGGCATTTGGCAAATGTCTAAAATGCCCTCCAAGCCTCCTTTAGGTCAAAATTGACTTAAGCAAATTTTTGGGGTTGGAAAAGCCAAGTTAAAATCTACAAATTGATCGATTAAGTCATGTGGGATTTGCCTAAAAGTGCCAGACTAATTTATAAAATTTTATGGGCCATGTCTAACTTAAGTTTGGGTCCCAAACAGAGTCTAAGCTACCCGAGTCTCCGATACAAGTCGAAATGAGCTAAAATTCGAACCCGACTCTAAAAATCCCCAAATAACAATATAATTAAATATAAATTTCTAAAATTCCCAAAAATGCAAAAATGACCATTTTACTCCTATTTATGAAAAGTGGGAGTGACAAGTCTATCTACCTTAAAAAAATTCGTCCTCGAAATTGAATGAGAAACTATCACAGCAACATGAATAGAACAAGGAAAGAAACAAATTTTTTACCTCAAGGCTCGAAGAGATATGGAAATCGCTCCTGCATGTCGTCCTCTCTCTCCCAAGTAGACTCACCTGGAGAGTGGTGCCCCCATGCAACGCGAACCAAAGGAATGACCTGGTTTCGGAGCACCTTCTCTCTTCGGTCCAAGATCTCAACCGGCTTCTCTGGATAGCTGAGAGTTGGTCCCACTTCGATGTCGGAGTGGTCTAAAACGTGTCTGGGATCTGTCACGTATCGTCTCAGCTGTGACACGTGGAACACGTTGTGCACTCCCTCTAGTGCGGGCGGTAACTACAGTCGGTAATCCACTGCACCGACTCTGTCCAAGATACGAAAAGGCCCGATGTATCGTGGACTAAGCTTCCCGCCACCACCAAAACGAATCGTGCCACGCGTCGAAGATCCGCAGAAACACAAGATCACCAACCTAGAACAAAAACACAAGACTTAAAGCTTGATCTAAAACAATCACAATCAGACTCAAATACTAGAAAAATCTAAACTATACCTCAAACTCCAACGGCCTTCGGTGGCTATCGGCCCAATGCTACTGCCTGTCCTGCGCCACCCGAAGTCTATCTTTGATAATCCTGACCTTCTCCGTAACATCCACTATCATCTCAGGACCAAGCAAAATCCTCTTGCCGACATTATCCTAAGACAAGGGAGTACGACACCTCCGTCCGTATAGAGCCTCGAAAGGTGACATCTCTATACTGGCTTGGTAGCTGTTGTTGTAAGCAAACTCTACCAAGTGAAGGTGGTCCTCCCAATATCCCCCGAAGTCCAAGATACAGGTACAAAGCATATCCTCGAGGGTCTAAATCGTCCTCTCCGACTGCCCTTCTGTCTGGAGGTGGTATGCGGTACTGAACTTGAGCGATGTGCCCAAGCTAAGCTACAAACTCCTCCAGAAGTGGAAAGTGAATTGGCTGTCCCGATCTGAGACTATGCTCACTTGAACCCCGTGCAATCGGACCATCTGCCGCACGTACATCTCGACCAGCCTCTCCGTAGACTAACCCACCTTGAAAGGCATAAAGTGGGCCGATTTGGTCAATCGATCAACAATGACCAAAATCGTATCCTTCCCTCCTAGAGAATACAAAATTCCAGATACAAAGTCCATAATGATATGCTCCCACTTCCACTCAGGAATAGGTAGTGGCTGGAGCAAACCACCCTGTCTCTGCCTCCCAGCTTTCACCTGCTGGCACACCAAGTATCTAGAAACGAACTGAGCCACCTCATATTTCGTGCCATACCACCATACATGCTGTCTCAAGTCTCTGTACATCTTGTTGGCACCAGGATGCATAGAGTACTGAGAACGATGTGCTTTCTGAAGAACCTCCTTCCGAAGTCCTCCGTTCGGCACGCACAATCTGGTACCATGCCTCAACGACCCATCTCCCGCTATAGAGAACTCATCTAACAGTCCTGCCCAGACC
Source organism: Iris pallida (assembly GCA_029216955.1). Lineage (NCBI taxonomy): Eukaryota > Viridiplantae > Streptophyta > Magnoliopsida > Asparagales > Iridaceae > Iris > Iris pallida. The sequence continues at coordinate 3,945,123 of JANAVB010038218.1, forward strand.
TGCTCCCTGATTACCCTCAGAGCCTCATCCTCAAACTGAGCTGCTCTGACTCTGTCCATCAACTCTGACTGCACCTGAAGACCCTACATCTGCTTCTTAAACCCGAAAACTATTACCTCTATGCCCAAACTCTCCAGATCTGCCAGAAGGTGACGATCCATCGTCAAACACATGGCCACGGGATACCTGCTCAAAGCATCCGCAACTACGTTGGCCTTCCCCGGATGGTACTGTAAGGATATATCAAAATCTTTCATCAGCTCTAACCATCGCCTCTGCCTCATATTCAGCTCCTTCGGGATAAATACGTACTTCAAGCTCTTGTGATCAGTGAAAATCTCCACATGCTCTCCGTATAAATAGTGTTTCTACAGCTTCAAGGCAAATATGACTGCTGCCAACTCCAAATCATGAGTCGGGTACTTCTTCTCATGTGGCCGTAACTGCCTAGATGCATAAGCAATTACCTTTCCATGCTGTTGAAGAACGCAACCCAGACCCTTTTCCGAAGCATCACTTTAGATCGTGAATCCTCCGGACCCAGATGGCAACGTCAAAATAGGAGCCGACGTTAACCTCTTCTTCAGCTCCTCGAAAGCAGCCTGACACTTACCAGTCCAGACGAACTCTACGTCCTTTCCGGTGAGTCTAGTCATCGGCTCTGCTATTCGAGAGAAGTCCTACACGAACTTTCTATAGTAGCCTGCCAAACCGAGAAAGCTCTGAATCTCGGCAACTGAACTGGGTGTCGACCAAGACTCTACCGCCATAATCTTCTTCTGATCTACTGAAATCCCATCACCGGATACAACATAGCCCAGGAACTCCACTCGGTCCAAGAAGAACTCATACTTCGACAGCTTCCCATACAGCTGCTCCCTCCTCAGAGTCTCCAGCACAACCCGTAGATGCTCCTTAGGCATCTTCGAATAGATGAGAATGTCATCAATGAAGACCACCACGAACTTGTCAAGGTATGGATGGAATACTTAATTCATCAAGTTCATGAATACCGCCAGGGCATTAGTCAACCCAAACGGCATGACGGTAAACTCATACTGGCCATAACGGATACGAAAAGCAGTCTTCGAAATGTCATCCTACTTTACCTTCAGCTGATGGTACCCAGATCGCAAGTCTATCTTTGAGAACACCCTCGTGCCGCTCAACTGATCAAATAAGTCATCAATCCTGGGCAAAGAATAGTTGTTGAGCGCTCAGTAGCCGATACATATCCATATCGTACCGTCCTTCTTCGGGACAAACAGGACTGGCGTGCCATAAGACGAAGAACTGGATCTGATAAGGCCCTTGTCCTGCAGCTCATCGACTTTCTTCTTTAGCTCCGCCAACTCGCTGTTGTTGACTCGATAGACATGCTAAAAAATAGGTTCAGCGCTCGGCATCAAGTCTATCGAGAACTCAACATCTCTGTCCGGCGGCATACCCGGCAATTCCTCGGAGAGGACATCCAAGAACTCTACAATAAATGGATGCGGCAACTCCTGGTCCGCCAACAAGGCGCCACAGAATCCATCTCTCGACTTCGCTGCTTCTCTGATAAACTAAAACTCTGGCTCTCCTGGCGGACTAAACAACACTCTGCCTGCTCTACAATCAATACTAGCATGGTGCCTACTTAACCAGTCCATACCGAGTACCAAATCATAGCTCGGAAGTGGTATTACGAGCAAGCACATGCTCAAATCCCGGCCTCCCAGAGTAACTCTTCGCCCATTGCAAATATTATTAACCAGGATAATACCTCCCCCGGTCATAATCTTGCAAGTCCTACCCAGATATTCAGCAATAATATTGTGTCTAAGTGCAAAAGAAACTGACACAAAACTGTGTGTAGCACCTGAATCAAACAATGCTAAAACAGTAGAAGAATCAAGAAGAACCGAACCTGCCACAACATCTGTGACTGGCTCGATCTCCTCGACTACAAGAGCAAAAGCCCTATCCTGAACACCCCGTGGCTGGTGGTGCTGAGTAAACCGCTGCTGCTGGATCGGAAGTGGACCCCTCGGCTGCACTACAGGTACTCTCGCCGCTGCCTCCTGAGCTGCTACCGCTCCACGGGCCACCCTACGATGGCTCGTAGGACAATCTCTCAACTGATGTCCGACCTCACCGCAATAGAGACATACACCCAGCCTCTTCCGACAAACCTCCCAGAAGTGACCAGTCTTCTTGCAGAAGTTGTAAGGAGCACCATGCTGTGCCTGCCTCTGCTGAGTGTGTTGCACCTGCTGAACCGGTGCTCTGGCCTAAACCTGCGGCTGGTGATGCTGGAAAGAACGATACTAAAGTTGAGGGCTTTTAGCAGCCCCTGCGCTGCTAGTAGCCCCCGAAAAAAGATTATGATCCTTCTTGGGCTTCAAGCCCCACTCCTGCGCTACCTTGCGGGTCTCCGCATAGATTTGGGTATAAGTCTCATAAAAAGAGGGAATGAGGATCTTGATGTCCCAGATCAGCCCCTGTCACGATCCGTTACCCAAATTATTGGGCCGGACCGAGCCATATCCAGCCTATGCTTGGTAAAAGCGTAGTAAGCTGTTCTAAGAGTTTATACATAAGAGATACTAAGTGTGCTAACATTAAGCCAAATAAAATTTTATAACAACACAGCTTCTATTAACGAAATTAACAAGTGTTAGAAGTTATTACACTTCAAATGTATGAGACTGGAGACAAAGTCCAGTATCCAAATATAAGTTTAAACCAAAGTCTTAAGTCTCAAATACATAAAAGATATCTACGCAAGGTTCCCCGCTGGGGCCTCTTCTGGAGCATAGGCCAGGTCCTCAAATGCAGTGGCATAATATGTATCACATAGCATTTCCTCCTCGAAAAGTATACCTACAACGTTATCCTGTCAGGACGGAAGCAAGTACTTGTACTACAAACATATAATATTGATCATGACATGGTAAGAGATAAATGACTCTAATCCTGGCATGGCACAATCTATCATATAAAATCACAACTATCATGGCAAGGATGCATTTGACATGGCGACACATGCATATATATAGTTTAAAACTGGAAAAGGTACATGATCGTCAATAGGTGTAAAATGTGCTGTGGCACAAGTATATAAAATGTACTTCCGTATAAGTAAGCAAGCGATAGATGTACATACGTACAGATACAGCTGGTACACCTACGACAAGGTATACATTTAAAATGTCAACCTTGCTCGGTACATACATACGGAAGAAGGGGGCATGATCACATACTCAACTATCAGTTTTCCCCATGTCCCAGTAACCATCTTGTGAGATATGTAAAAGCTCTTCTAAGCATGTGAAGATACTGAGAATCCGTATAAAACATGTAATAATATGACTTGTAGTTTCCATAAAGCAGTATTTTAACATGGCTCACTCACAGTTATTATCATATACAGTAAATAAGTTTGTAGGAGTACTTGCCTCGAGCAAAGCAAGAATAAGAATATGAAGGTACAGATGTCTGATGTCCTGTCAAAATGATATACAACTCCGCCTCTAAGTTATGATTAAGATTACACTAGTGTTGTGACACGGCTCCTAATAGGACACTAGCTAGGTGAAGCTCTAGTAGTCCAAAGTGAGGTGTTACAACATCTAGACTAACAAGTAGGTCTCTACACTAAGGTAGGGTAAGGTCCCGATACTAAAATATCCCAAAAACACACAAAAACACACGAGTCAATATTAATTAATTAATTAATCAGACTGTACATTGTGTTCCAATAATTATTAAGGTAGTTATACAGTCCTATTTTATATGAAATAATATACCAAATTGATCCTTGTTAATTATAGTAATTTAATATAAATTTTCTGGAATTTATAATCCAGTGTAAGTATTTATTAAAAATCAGAATACAAGTGTACATTAAAAATTAGTTCTGGTTTACTATTTTTAAACAGTGTCAAAACAGTAAATAAAATCATAGAAAAATTATATTAAATTATATTAATTAACATAGTATTTTATAGTAATTTTTCTAGAATTTATTCAGCATTAAAAAGTTGTCTGAAAATTCAAAGTTCATAAATCACAGATTCTAAAATTAAATAAATAATTATTTAATGTATTTGTCCGCGTATTTGAAATTGAATCGAAGTCCAGATACGGGACCCGAAGCCATGAATCAAGTCCAACATGACTCGACTAGACCCCGAATATGTGTAGGCTCACCTAAGTCCGATCAACCCATGCTAGGCTTGGACTTAGAGTGGTCGTTTGCACAAAGTACGTAAAAATCGTAAATAAATACAGAATTTAAATACATGTAATTTAAAGGAATTTAAATTGCATAAATTGAAAGCGTACATAGTACAGTATAAGTACAGCATTTATAAATATGTATTACAGTATAGGCACTGTATTTATTTATATTTTACAGTATAGGCACTGTATTTATAAAAAAAGAATTTAAGTGACAGAATTAAATGACAGAATTTAAAATATATTACAGTATAGACACTGTATTTATATTGACATAATTTAAATAACATAAATTAAATAACAGAATTTAAAATACATATTACAGTGTAAACACTGTATTTATGTTGACATAATTTAAATAACATAAATTAAATGACATGAATTAAATGACTGAATTAAATGGCATAATTTAAATGACTGAATTGAAATATATATATATATATATATATATATATATATATATATATATATATATATATATATATATATATATATATATATATATAAATGTTCCAGCTGCAGAGTCCTCGTTCCCCCCTCCTTCCCATGGGGCGTCCCTAGGGACTTCCTCCGCCCGCCCCCGTCCGGCCCTGGCCTCCTGCCGGCGTTCGATGCAACCCCCTTGTCCAGCCGACGCCGACGCCCTCGCTCTGGTGGGCCATCCACCCCCCGCGGGTCCTCACTCCATTCCTCAGCTCGCTCGGCCGCCCCCGTCATCCCCGTCTCTTGGCCCTTCCCTGCCTACCTCCGGTGTCGTCGTCGCGGCGTCCGGTAGTTCCCAGTTTTTCACCTCTCCCCAACCCCCGGCTTGGTCCGACCCTCATCCGTCGGACGCTGTGCCATCCAGCCGTCGGTCCTCGCCCACCTGGGCTGGATTCTCGGCGGTGCCCAGCCTCCGACAGCATATTTCCCTTTCTTCCGCCCTCGTTCGAATTTCGAACTGGTCTTCTGACCCATCGGGTGGGGAGCCCCCCTGCGGTACAGGCGTCGGGCATCCCATCGACAGATACCTCGGGTACGCTGCTTGTGGTGCCCAACTCGAGGTCGTCCCGTATGCGAACGCGCGGTCGGTAGCGTGTAACTCTGGTTTTTACGCTGCTCATGGCAACGCGTACAACCTCCCCAATGAATTAGCAAGTGGGTCCCACCCCGCTGGGGGTCATTTTTATGCCAGTGGGTCACACCACACTTTGGATCAGCGCTACGCTGTCCACACCTCTTTTGCTGCTGCGTATAGCCCCTCTTTTGCTCACCCGCAACATGGTGGAGCCCTTACTTCTTCTGCTGATACGTATAGCCCATATTTTGCTCACCCGCAATATGGTGGAGCCCACCCTTTCAATTTTCAAGTCTGGCGCTTTCAGCGGCCATTACGCTCATCCTTCGGGTGGGCCACGCCCCAACTATGACTTTTACGCGCCCACCCCCATCAACGAGCTCTACGCTCCTGGCACATTGTACGCTGGGCCCCATCCGGGTAGGCTAGGTCCCTCCTCGGTATTCTTACGCCCAGCTTCAGGTGGGCCCACTCCCTCACCCACCTTCCAAGCTCAGCGCCCCCCTTACGCCTATCATCATCCCACCCCTTCCACTTTGCACTCTGCCCCAACCCCCTCTACCGATCCTCTTCACGCCCCTTCCTCGGTGCTCTACGCCACCCCCTCTCTACCCCTCCCCACTCAACCCACCCAGGACCTCTCCATCCCTATCCCGCCAGCTTGCCCCTTCATTGGGGTCCCCACCCCCGGCTTCCCCTCTGAGGCCCTCGCCCCCCCTCCTATGCCTCCCCTCCGACCGTTGTTCTCGGCCTCCCTCCTGTGCCCTCTACTATCCCTCCCTCCGCCTCTCTGGTGTCAGCAGGTAGCCCCCCGGATCGCCCTCCTCGAGCCGCCAGCTCGTCCGTGCTGGAGGATCCCGCTGGGGTCGCCCCGGTCGCTCTTTCGCCCCTACTTCTGTTGCAGTTTCTCCGTCGGTGGTGCCTTCCTCAGCGAGCGAAGCGAGCATAGCTACCGGACAGACCCCTCCGGCCGTCACTCTAGAAGAGAGCATCCCCCAGGCAGCCTCACCGGTCAAATCCCTTCGCCCCGAGCTTATCCCCTCCTCGATCGCTCTACCACCCTCCAGTAACTCATCTTGATCCCGTCCCCCGCCGACCTACCACCGCCGACCTTCGCAGCCATGCTGCGTCCGGACCTGGCGCCTGCCATGGCACCTCTAGTCCCAGACGTCAATCTCCCGGATATAGAGTACTCACATGAGTCCAGCGTACCCTCGGTCTCATTCACCGACAAGGAGATGTCCTCACTATCGAAATCATTCTCCCACACATTCATCCTCAAATTTTTATCCGGGTGTCCCAAGCTCCATAGGGTGCAGGAGACGATTGCCAGCTTGAAACTTTCAACGGATTACCGTGTTGCCCGCTTGATCCCAAACACATTCTTCTTCACCTCTCATCCAACTTAGACCATAAAATAGTCTGGTCCAAAGGCACGTGCAGGATTGACACCCATCAGATGAAGATCATCAAGTGGTCAGCTAGCTTTAGCACTAAAGAAGACTCAGCGACAGTTGCCGCCTGGATTACTCTGCCTAATCTGCCCCTCATCTGTTTCGTCCTAGCGGCTCTCAGGCGTATCGCCAACTCTTTCGGCACGTATGTAGCCTCAGCCCCTGAGACCAGCAACCTTACCAAAGCCCGATATGCCAAAATCTGTGTAGAATTTGATCTCACCACCGAACCACCCAATTTTATCAACATTGAACTGGGCAACCGAACCCACACCCAACAAATCCTCTACGACAACCACATCATATTCTGCAACCACTGCCACTTAATAGGTCATCTCACGAGGCACTGCCACCGACTTCACCCAAAACTGAAGAAGAAACAACCAGAATAGACAGCGAGCCCACTGAGGAGAGGACACCATTGCCATCGCTCCTACAACGCCCGAACTCGCACACTCGATTCGACTCCGGAGACGACTCGACAGACAGGAGCGAACCTCCCTGTACAGCATTGATCCCCTACTGCACTCAACCTCTCACCCTATCCAACCAATTCGATGCTCTTGATTCGGAGGATGCGGAAGACCCAGAGGAGACTGTATCCCCCAACACCGAATGCGCGCTTACCGAGTTTCTTTCCAATCCAGTTGGTGTAGAACAGTTCACCGATACCACTCAAGCCAATCGACAGCTCACCATCGAAGATCCCGTGGTAGAGGCCCTAGCTATTCTAGGGCCAGACCTGGTTCATAGAGGGCTCCAGGTCCTTGTAACACCCAGTTTTCCAAATGTGGGTAATTTTAAAATTTTATAATTTTGATTAATCGATAATAAGATTTAACTCATGTTATGATTTTTGGTAATTTTTTTAATCGATTTAAAACTATTTAAAATATTGAATTGTGATTTTGATGGTTAACTAGTTAATCCCTAGTTTTGCTAAGCTTAGAGACTAACCATGACCATGGGAACCTAACCATGTGATAAGAATAACTATTTACAACTTTTAGGCTAAGGGTATTTTGGTCATTTCGTAACTTTTGAATTATTTAGAATTTTAATTAATTGGTGAATTTTAGATTATTTTAATAATACTTAAATTGATGTATTATGATTTTGGTCATTTTTCATATTTTAATATTTTGGGAAAATTTTATACTTTTAATATTGTTTTTATTGGATTTGTTTAGTCGGGTTTGAGTTTCGTCTCGTTCCGACTTGTATTGTGACCCGGGTAGCTTGAACTCTAGATGGGACCCAATATTAAGTTAAGCATGGCTCACAAAATCCAACATTAAGTTAGTTAATTAAACTAATTTTTATCATGTTAGAATGGTTAAGTTAGAGACTCAAAACTAGATCATTTTGACCCCAAACTTGAACCTAGTCTAGACTTAACCATATGAGACTAGAGAGGGGCAATTAGGACATTTCCCATTAGCCCTAATGGACTCTTTATGGCAGCCACCTTTAGGAGAGAATGATTCATTTCATTCATTACAATCTTGCCTCTTTTATTTTCCTTTTGTTCTTCCCCAATTTTAGAGAGCCTTCCCATTGATTTGATCTCCAAATAAAATCATTCCTTCACCAAACCTTCCCTCGATCATTACCATTCTCCAAGGGAAGGGTGCTACCAAGGATTGGAAGAGGAGTGCAAGGAGGAGTGTCCACTTTGAGGGATCTTCGTATCAGAGCCGTCCTAAAGGATTTTATTGGGATTCCACTCCCAATAGGTAAAACCCATCCTCTAAATCGATTTCCTTTGCATATAAATTAGTTTTGAATCCGTAGGATCCATCCTCATGCATGTGTCCCATTTAGATTCAAATTTGAGGCCATTTGGAGCTCTCTTGAGGATTTTAGATATGTGTCTTGTGTCCTACTTGATAGATCCCAAATTAGGATATCCCATGTGTATGTATGTATGATAATAGTTTAAAAAGATATTTAAATTCAGTTTTATAATGGTTAGAGAGTGGATTGATCTTAGTTAGGGTGGTTAGAATGAGTTTCATTTGGATACCTATGTTTGTATCCAAGTATCTTGGCCTATATGTGTTCTTTTGTCAAATCCGTCATAATTTTCATCCACGTTTTTATTAACCAAAGCAACTTAGAAATGTCATAACTTTTAGCTTAGAACTCCGATTTATCTCCCATTTTTTTTAAAAAGAACCGTATCGAAGTTAGCTTTCCAAATATATATTTTAATAATCCAAATTCTTTCTGTAACTTTCTGTAGAATTATTTGAGTGTCAGCTGTATGAAAGACGAACGCGTTTCGGTATTTTTGCGATTCCAGGAGCTTCCGGACACGAAAATACGATCCGTTTAAAGTTTCGGAAAGCTAACACAAAGGGCTATGACATACTTTAATCCTAGAATTTAGTGAATATCCAATTGGTACAGTATTGATTTTAAGTAGAAGAGTGACTATACGATATATGCATTTAGTATAACCTATGAGCCTATGTAGTATGGATATTAAATGAATATAGAGTATGTAATGCATGATATGTTAGATGAAAGAAATGATGCATATATGATATATATTCTCTTTACATTAATGTATATATATGGTTGAATGCAAGCATGTAGGAATGCAATTAATATAATGCATATAAGCAATGCATGAATGAAAGAATGATATACAATGTATGCATGAAAGTATATAAATAATGCTAGATATGAATGCAAAATATATATGTAATGATAGATATGAATGTATAATGTATAAATATTATAATGCAATATATAATGATAACATGTATGGTAATGTAGAGTATATGATGCAAGCATGAATGAATGGAGGAAATACATGTATATAGGTAATATAGAATGTAATATATGAATGCAAGCATGCAAGATAATGTATTATATCCATATATGATGTATTCAACTTGAAGATAATATAATATATGAAAGGAATGAATGATAATATATAACATGATATGTAAGGTAATGCAAGGTATGAAATATATGATGTGTGCATGTTTGTATGTCTCTATGTTAATGTATGAAATGATATGAATATATAATGTATGCATATGTATAAAACATGTAGGTAATGCATAGATGCATGAATGAAATGAATGTTTGCAATATGTTAATATAAATACAAGTATCTAATATGCATGAATGTAAGTATAATATAATACAAGTATACATGTATGTATCATGTAAATGTAATATACATGATATGTATGCATGCATGTATATAAGGTAAGTATGTATATATGTATTTCTATAAACTGAGTTAACCTATAACCTTTTACACACATGCATTCATACACCCTTTGACATCATGTATCCCATGTCACATACACCTACCTATCACTAAATTTTAGAACATTAACACATATTCTTTCACACACATACTCACTTACTCTTTTACCTCTCTTTTTCTCTCTCTAAATATATATGTATGTGCCTATATATATAGCTTTCCAATATATATCTATGTATATGAATATGTGAATAGTGATGCATATATATATATATATATATATATATATATATATATATATATATATATATATGGGATGTATATATAGGTAGCCTATATGTTATGAGTGTACTACAATATATTAGATATATATATTGTTATGTGTATATGTGTTTGTGGTTTGGCTTAGGTATGATATAGCCTATAGCCTAGGGCTCTTAGCCTATGGTGTGTCTGTTTGCCTAGTGAGAGTTTAGTTAGACTTGTTTAGTCTTGATTAGGCCTAGAATAGACTAGTTAGACTAGTATAGACTTGTTTGGTTTAGGTTTGACCTAGTTTGACTAGTCTAGTTGACTAGAGTTGACCAAAGGTTAACTTTAGCCTAGATTGACCCCAAACTTCATGTAGATGCAATGTAGCAGTCTATTTCCTTATTTTAGACTTGTTGTGACTTGTACTATTCTATAGGAGACAGACACCACTCATCGGACAGTATATTCTCTTCGAACATTCAGGATACCAGGCGAGTACATTCTCTGATTATTTCATATCCTGCTTATAATTATTTTCCTGCTTTAAATTACTTTACTTGATACTGTCACGTTGGTCACACGGATTAGTACTATATGGATCCTTTCTTGAGATATTATCCCCTCAGAGAGCATCGAATACTTCATGTTCTGTGCGTTTCACTTACATGGCGTATCACTATGCTTCATTGGTTCATTGAATCACTTGTGACATGTACTCTCATGATCACAGAGTCTTCCTTGAATCCTTCCATTTATTAGGCTTCCTAGAATCCCTATTTCTGGGACTATCATGTACCACCCTTCGGGGGCCGTTGCATGAATCATAACATAACCTGGCTGGATCCTTGTGTATTGATTGGGGGTACGGGGGAGTAGAAGTGGACATGTGAATAATATCCAAGTAGTATCTCATCAGAATCATTCCGTAGTGTCTCATCAGAATTATCCTATGCCATTTACATGTCTATATTGTACTCTGACTCACTAGCCACTGTTAGTTCTCTATTGTATAATAGATATTTCTATTACAGTTCTCTTTCTCTGTTTACATACTGTATTTCCTTCAGTACCTGTATCTTACTTACTGCATGATTATATTTTCTAACCTGCTATGAACTGTTGAGATTTATTGTGCTCATCCCTGTCCTGACTGGACCTGTTGATAAATTTTACAGATAGCCTGGAGGTTGCCTTCTAGCCTAGAGGAGACACAGTAGAGGTTGTATAGATAGCTAGGGTTTTACTTATAGCTTATTTTCAGTTATCTTGAGTTGTATTTATGGATTACTGTATTTGAGATTTTGAGGTGTTTTTGGGTTGTGTATCTTAGACACTTAGACTTCTATCTGATGTATCTCTTTGTGGATTTCATGTTTTATCTATCTTCTATTATGCTCTATCTTAGATGTGATTGAGTTTATATTCTGCTATGTCACCCCCATTCGGGGAGTATAATCTGCTTAGCCTTATACTGTTAGATGCATGAGACCTAGGACAGCGTTCTACCGCCGACACTACGGCGTAGGCTGGACGTACCCACGTCTCGTGCCCTTACTCTAGGGTACTGGTCGTGACACGTTTTTAGTGGTGGTCCATGCAGGTCGAGATTCGCATTAGTGCAATTTCGTAGTAGCGCAACGACTTAGTTGTACTACTACGAGCCTGCTATAGGATATAGAAATTAAGATGTTAGGATGAGAGGATACTCAATCACTGTTAGGATTCCTTGAGAGATTCCTGGGATGACCCTTGAGAATCTCATTTTGAACTCTGATTTAAACTCCCTTTCCCTTATTTTGATTCACCTTTTTTCTTGATTTGAATTTGATTTTGGTGGATTCATTATAGAACTTTGAATCCTAGTATTAGTTGATGATTTTGATAAAATTCTGTTGTTGTTGATTTTAATTTTGTATTTAATATTTTCAAATTCAAGGCACTTAATCACACTTAGGATTCTTTGAGAGATTCCTGGGACGACCCCTGAGAAACTCATTTTTGATCTTCAATTGGAATTCCTTTTTCCTCTTATTTGGATTCACCCTCATTTTTGCTATCGAATTTGAGCTTGATGTGTTCATCTCGTTTGAACAAATGAGAAAGAACATATCTTCATTACTCCTTCTTGCCATTATTTTCTTGCATTCTTATTTTCTTCTTATCTTAAACTCTGTCTAATTACACCAATCACCCATATCTTATCATCCCTACCAGATGTACCTCGAAACCCTTGAATCTTCATATCTTCTGCCTGGAAAAGACTGAAGAAGTGATGTGAATCATGTAGCTCAGAGGAGACATAACTGATTATTATATGATGATCTAGAGAAAATCAAAATGTGGACTGTTCAATATTGAAACCTTGAGATAGAAATGTGGTAAAGGTCTCGAATAGAATCAAGAGATGTACACTACCAATCTGGAAACAATCACACTTAGGGAGATTTTGGGGTTTTGAGATAGTTTATAGGTGTATTCAAACTGATGAGGATATTCAAGGTCAACCTAGATTTGAGAACTCGAAACTCTGGTTATTGATACTTGGGAAGTTTTACCCTAAGGCTATGTAGAAGGTTAGTAATAGAAAAGAGAAATTAATTGCATTCAATAAGGATATTGAACAAGATATTGCAAGGAAATGACTAGGGATAGAGGGAACATAAAGTTATAGAAATTTAGAGATTGTTGTAGAAATTTATTTTAGGAGAATAATATTCAAAGGTGTATGTCGAAGAAAATACGGAAGTTGATTTTTTTTGATGGAGGATAAGTTTTGTAAGGCCTAAAGGTATTTAAATTAAATAACACGAGGAGAACCATTTGAACAAGTTCAAGGATTCGTAAACGGGATTTAGAGGTTTCGGGCCAAATTTAAGACAAGGTGAAAGAATTTGAAAATTTGAATAAATGGTTAATGTTGATTCCTAAATGTGAAGGCTATGCTTCATGAGTAATGTTTGAAAATTGAAAATTGCCTATGGTAGTCATGGTAAAGGCTTAGATAAAGGTTAAATTTTTATATGGAGACTGGTGAGGTAAGGATACGATTGGCATGTTATGACCAGATGAACTTAAGGGTATCAGAAACAGATGATTAACTTGATCTTCCTTATCTTGTGCATTTATTTACCACCTTTTGAACCCCCACTTTCTATTTTGAGATCCTTTGACGTTCCTTATCGTGAACTTGACATTCAGAATGTAATACTAGCTGTTACCCTCCAACAAATCTTATATGCAAAACCTAGACGCCTTCGTGTAGGTATATCATGTCCCACTAAAACCCGTCTCCTTGTACTCTATTTTCTTGATATGATTTTTTGGTCAAATGGCTAAACTATAACCTCTACCATGATACTGAATTATTCCTGATTTCAATTAGAGATCCAGCCTTGACTAAATTCTTTCGACCCGACATGTGATGATGTTCTGCTTGATTCCTTAAATACTTAACCTTGTACCTTAACTTGATTGCTTGACCCATTTAGTTAAGAATCTGGACTATGTATCTTCCTTCATCACTACCACCCTTACTTATATCCTATGCTGCTAATTATCCTTAGTTTTACAAGCTTATCCTTTTCGAGCTTGATCATGACATATCTTATTGGGTGCGCACCCACTAACATATTGTCTAATCAGAACCGGCGTATGATGGCCTGATCAACCTATTGCGTTTTGGTCACTTTTCATATTAATCTATGTGGATGGAGACATAGTTAAACTTGCCCTAGAATCTTATCCGCAACAGCCTTGACAATTCTCCTTGGAATTATTTTTATCGCCTATGAACCTCGTATTCGTATTCAGTTGAATTAAAATCTCGAATTATCCCAAAATTGATCAACTTAGATCCTGTCAAGACAAAAATCTATTTATGATTTATTGTGCCTAAAATTTCAATTTTTACCATTTTATGGAATAGTAACCTTTTAATAATTTCTCAGCTGTTTGTTAATGACTAAATTCTTATATAGGATGGTAGACAACCCTTACAACCTTGATGGTTGTTGTTCCCTTACCTTTTCAATTAGGACACCCTAGATTGCTTGTGTGTTGATACCATAGTACTGTTTTGACCTAGAATGACCAGTGCACCCAGGTGAGACTTCCAACTGCAACAGTATGCCCTGACCCTGTATGCTATTCCTTCAAATTGCATGGTTTAGATAAAATTCTTAGGACCTTGATTGTCGGAAAATAGGGATGTTACCCCCATTAGTATCAACTGTGGATATATATATATATATATATATATATATATATATATATATATATATATATATATATATATATATATATAGGTTAGTCCTTGATGTGGGGAATGTGTGTTTATAAACCTGTAGCTTATGAGATTTATAGTATTAGCCCTGATAGGATTGGGAAGTTAAGAGCTAGCCTATTATAGAGTTTCTCTTTTTGCTAAATTCTGGTTGCCAACACTTAGGTAGCTAGCATAGGTAAAATCCTAAGAAGTTGACCAGCGGATGACCAAGTACTAGGATGTTAAGAAAATTGACTAGTGATTGACCCTTGACTATGTTTGACCTAGAAGGGGGTGCGATCATCTTAATTTTGAGGACAAAATTTTTATAAGGTGGGTAGGATTGTAACACCCAGTTTTCCAAATGAGGGTAATTTTGAAATTTTATAATTTTGATTAATCGATAATAAGATTTAACTCATGTTGTGATTTTTGGTAATTTTTTAATCGATTTAAAACTATTTAAAATGTTGAATTATGATTTTGATGGTTAACTAGTTAATCCCTAGTTTTTCTAAGCTTAGAGACTAACCATGACCATGAGGACCTAACCATGTGATTAGAATAACTATTTACAACTTTTTAGGCTAAGGGTATTTTGGTCATTTCGTGACTTTTGAATTATTTAGGATTTTAATTAATTGGTGAATTTTAGATTATTTTATAAATTGATGTATTATGATTTTGGTCATTTTTCATATTTTAATATTTTGGAAATTTTTTATATCTTTAATATTGTTTTTATTAGATTTGTTTAGTCGGGTTTGAGTTTCGTCTCGTTCCGACTTGTATTGTGACCCGGGTAGCTTGAACTCTAGATGGGACCCAATATTAAGTTAAGCATGGCTCACAAGACCTAATATTAAGTTAGTTAATTAAACTAATTTTTATCATGTTAGAATGGTTAAGTTAGAGACTCAAAACTAGATCATTTTGACCCCAAACTTGAACCTAGTCTAGACTTAAACCATATGAGACTAGAGAGGGGCAATTAGGACATTTCCCATTAGCCCTAATAGACTCTTTATGGTAGCCACCTTTAGGAGAGAATGATTCATTTCATTCATTACAATCTTGCCTCTTTTATTTTCCTTTTGTTCTTCCCCAATTTTAGAGACCTTCCCATTGATTTGATCTCCAAATCAAATCATTCCTTCACCAAACCTTCCCTCAATCATTACCATTCTCCAAGGGAAGGATGCTACCAAGGATTGGAAGAGGAGTGCAAGGAGGAGTGTCCACTTTGAGGGATCTTCGTATCGGAGCCGTGTCCTAAAGGATTTCATTGGAATTCCACTCCCAATAGGTAAAACCCATCCTCTAAATCAATTTTCTTTGCATATAAATTAGTTTTGAATCCGTATGATCCATCCTCGTGCATGTGTCCCATTTAGATTCAAATTTGAGGCCATTTGGAGCTCTCTTGAGGATTTTAGATATGTATCTTGTGTCCTACTTGATAGATCCCAAATTAGGACATCCCATGTGTATGTATGCATGATAATAGTTTAAATAGATATTTAAATTCAGTTTTATAATGGTTAGTGGATTGATCTTAGTTAGGATGGTTAGAATGAGTTTTATTTGGATACCTATGTTTGTATCTAAGTATCTTGGCCTATATGTGTTCTTTTGTCAAATCCGTCATAATTTTCATCCATGTTTTTATTAACCAAAGCAACTTAGAAATGTCATAACTTTTAGCTTAGAACTCTGATTTATCTCCCTTTTTTTAAAGAACCGTATAGAAGTTAGCTTTCCAAATATATATTTTAATAATCCAAATTCTTTCTGTAACTTTCTGTAGAATTATTTGAGTGTCAGCTGTACGAAAGACGAACGCGTTTCCGTGTTTTTGCGATTTAGGGAGCTTCCGTACACGAAAATGCGATCCGTTTAAAGTTTCAGAAAGCTAACACAAAGGGCTACGACATACTTTAATCCTAGAATTTAGTGAATGCCCAATTGGTACAGTATTGATTTTAAGTAGAAGAGTGACTATACGATATATGCATTTTGTGTAACCTATGAGCCTATGTAGTATGGATATTAAATGAATATAGAGTATGTAATGCATGATATGTTAGATGAATAAAATAATATATATATGATATATATTCTCTTTACATTAATGTATATATATGGTTGAATGCAAGCATGTAGGAATACAATTAATATAATGCATATAAGCAATGCATGAATGAAAGAATGATATACAATGTATGCATGAAAGTATATAATGAATGCTAGATATGAATGCAAGATATATATATGTAATGATAGATATGAATGCATAATGTATAAATATTATAATACAATATATAATGATAACATGTATGGTAATGTAGAGTATATGATGCAAGCATGAATGAATGGAGGAAATACATATATATAGGTAATATAGAATGTAATATATGAATGCAAGCATGCAAGATAATGTATTGTATCCATATACGATGTATTCAACTTAAAGATAACGTAATATATGAAAGGAATGAATGATAATATATAGCATGATATTTAGGGTAATGCAAGGTATAAAATATATGATGTGTGCATGTTTGTATGTCTCTATGTTAATGTATGAAATGATATAAATATACAATATATGCATATGTATAAAACATGTAGGTAATGCATAGATGCATGAATGAAATGAATGTTTGCAATATGTTAATATAAATACAAGTATCTAATATGCATGAATGTAAGTATAATATAATACAAGTATACATGTATGTATCATGTAAATGTAATATACATGATATGTATGTATGCATGTATACAAGGTAAGTATGTATATATGTATTTCTATAAACTGAGTTAACATATAACCTTTTACACACATGCATTCATACACCCTTTGACATCATGTATCCCATGTCACATAAACCTACCTATCACTAAATTTTAGAACATTAACACATATCCTTTCACACACATGCCAAACACACACATACTCACTTACTCTTTTACCTCTCTTTCTCTCTCTCTCTATATATATATGTACGTGCCTATATATATAGCTTTCCACTATATATCTATGTATATGAATATGTGAATATATATATATATATATATATATATATATATATATATATATATATATATATATATATATATTTATATATATATATATATATATATATGTGGGATGTACATATAGGTAGCCTATATGTTATGAGTGTACTACAATATATTAGATATATATTGTTATGTGTATACGTGTTTGTGGTTTGGCTTAGGCATGATATAGCCTATAGGGCTCTTAGCCTATGGTGTGTCTGTTTGCCTAGTGAGAGTTTAGTTAGACTTGTTTAGTCTTGATTAGGCCTAGAATAGACTAGTATAGACTTGTTTGGTTTAGGTTTGACCTAGTTGACCTAGTTTGACTAGTCTAGTTGACTAGAGTTGACCAAAGGTTGACTTTAGCCTAGATTGACCCAAACTTCATGTAGATGCATTATAGCAGTCT
Source organism: Iris pallida (assembly GCA_029216955.1). Classification (NCBI taxonomy): domain Eukaryota; kingdom Viridiplantae; phylum Streptophyta; class Magnoliopsida; order Asparagales; family Iridaceae; genus Iris; species Iris pallida. Next base: position 3,963,078 of record JANAVB010038218.1, read on the forward strand.
ATTTCCTTATTTTAGACTTGATGTGACTTGTACTGTTCTATAGGAGACAGACACCACTCCTCTGACAGTATATTCTCTTTGGATATTCAGGATACCAGACGAGTACATTCTCTGATTATTTCATATCATGCTTAGAATTATTTTCATGCTTTAAATTACTTTACTTGATACTGTCACGTTGGTCACACGGATTAGTACTATATGGATCCCTTTTTGAGATGTTATCCCCTCAGGGAGCATCAGATACTTCATGTTATGTGCGTTTCACTTACATGGCGTATCACTATGCTTCATTGGTTCATTGAATCACTTTTGACATGTACTCTCATGATCATAGAGTCATCCTTGAATCCTCCAATTTATTGGGCTTCCTAGAATCCCCATTTATGGGACTATCATGTACCACCCTTCGAGGGCCGTTGCATGAATCATAAGATAACCTGGCTGGATCCTTGTGTATTGATTGGGGGTACGGGGGAGTAGAAGTGGACATGTGAATAATATCCAAGTAGTATCTCATCAAAATCATTCCATAGTGTCTCATCAGAATCATCCTATACCATTTACATGTCTATATTGTACTCTGACTCACTAGCCACTGTTAGTTCTCTATTGTATAGTAGATATTTCTATTACAGTTCTCTCTCTCTGTTTACATACTGTATTTCCTTCAGTACCTGTATCTTACTTTATTGCATGATTATATTTTCTAACCTGCTATGAACTGTTGAGATGTATTGTGCTCGCTCCTGTCCTGACTGGACCTGTTGATAAATTTTACAGATAGCCTGGAGGTTGCCTGCTAGCCTAGAGAAGACACAGTAGAGGTTGTATAGATAGCTAGGGTTTTGCTTATAGCTTATTTTCAGTTATCTTGAGTTATATTTATGGATTACTGTATTTGAGATTTTGAGGTGTTTCTGGGTTGTGTATCTTAGACACTTAGACTTCTATCTGATGTATCTCTTTGTGGATTTCATGTTTTATCTATCTTCCATTATGCTCTACCTTAGATGTGATTGAGTTTACATTCTGCTATGTCACCCTCATTTGGGGAGTATAAACTGCTTAGCCTTATACTGTTAGATACATGAGACCTAGGGCAGCATTCTACCGCCGACACTGCGGCGTAGGCTGGACGTACCCACGTCTCGTGCCCTTACTCTAGGGTGCGGGTCGTGACAGTCCTTGCTGCAGGATTTTCCCTCCAGCAATCCAATCTCCTGACAGGGAGCACCAGTGACTCCATAATCATCCCACCAGAAAATCCTATCCTGGACTCGGCCGGGGAATCGGTCAATCAGCAACAGACCCTGCAGGAGCAATCATGTAACGACCATCTTCCCTCAACGGAGGCAGGACCTTCTACCTCGAGTGAGGCCAATACTAACCACGGACCCACAGTAACCACCTCTATCCAAACCAGATCCGCCGCCAAGCGAAACAAAAAAAAGCCCCCACAACTTCCTTAATGCTCAACATCCTATCCTGGAATGTCCGCGGTCTGGCGAACAAACCGATATTAAGAAGAATTATCAATCTGCAAAAAATCTACAAGATCGACATTCTCATCATTCTTGAACCCAAAATCCCCTCCAAAAGATTAAAATCCATCCAACTGCAACTGGGCCTTTCTACGGCCATTGCCGGCAGACATGATATTTGGATCCTCTGTACGAAGGACGTCAAATTAGGAGTCATCCACGACTCCCGGCAGGCCCTCTCCTGTTGGTTTGATCACCCAAGACTTTCCAATCGCGCTATCCTTTCAGCGGCTCATGGCAGCTGCGATGTTGCGGAGAGGAAACAACTCTGGGACGACCTCCTTGACATCTATCACATCTACACCAACTCCCCTTGGCTCTGCATAGGGGACTTCAATGCAATCACCAGTAACGCGAAGAAAATTGGAGGGCGCCCCCCTCCCATTCCGGCCATGCTTGACTTCAACAAATTCATCTTCAACGCCTACTTAACCACTCTCCAGTTCACTGGTAATGCATTCACCTGGTGCAACATGCAGGATGGCGACCGCCGTCAATACTCAAGGCTAGACAGAGCCCTTACGAACACATTCTCGCACGGAATGTTGATCACCACCAATCTATCCCACCTAACTCCACGGAATCAGACCACAACCCCTTTTGATTGAGATCAATAGCAAGACTAACTCATCCAAAAAGAACTTCCAATTCCTCGACTTTTGGGTCGGGCATCCCTATTTTCTGGGCATAGTAGCGGAAGCATGGAACCACGAGGATTCCCCCAACCCCCTAGTTCGAGTGAGCAATAAGATTAAGGCTACCAGGAAAGCCTTGTCCGTCTGGTGCAAGCTCGCCTACGGAGATATCTTTTAAGCCGTTCGCGTTGCCGAGGACGACGTCACCCGCACCGAAGCCCTGGTCGTCACGGATCGCTCCCCAGAGGCTAGGAGAGCCCTCAACCTCACCAAGGCTATGCTCAAATTCAGGATCAAAGTGGAGACCGATTTCTGGAAGCAGAAAGCGAGGTTGAAATGGGACAGTGAGGGGGACAAAAACTCGAAGTACTTTCACGCCTGCGTTACCAGGAGCAGACAGAAGTTCTCGATTCACAGGACGGCATATGACAATGGGAACATTATCACCGACCATAACAGCATCCATGAGGCAGCCACAGATTTCTATTCCAAACTATTCTCCAAAGAAACGGTTCACAAAGACAGATCATTCCTTGACCAAATCCCCCTCCTCATTAGCGACACCGACAACGCCCAGTTGAACCGCCCGTCCAACGTTCAGGAAGTTAGAGATGCAGTATGGGCTCTGAACGAGCACAGTACGCCAGGACCGGATGGGTTTTCGGGGATCTTCTTCCGCACATGCTGGGATATTATCAAGCAAGACATAACTGAAGTGGCGATCGCCTTCTTCGAAGGTGCTATATACCCTAAAGCCATTTCTAGTGCCAACCTGTTCCTTATCCCTAAAAAAGACAACTCGGAGTCCTTCCGTGACTTTCGACCTATCAGTCTTTGTAACTTCATCAACAAGATCATATCTAAGGTCATCGCGACCAGAATGGCCGGTATTCTTCCCAAAATTATTTCGGAGGAGCAAAGCAGATTTGTTCGTGGGAGGAACATCCAGGACAACATTATGCTGGCCCAAGAGCTTATCACCTGCATGAAATTTCCAGTGAGGGGAGGCAACATTGCCGTCAAAATCGACATAGAGAAAACTTATGACAGACTGGATTGGCAGTTCATGATCTGGGTCTTCAGAGCTTTCGGATTTTCGGAGAATTGGACCAATATCGTCTGGAGATCCATCAGTAACACGTGGTTCTCCACGATCATTAATGGACGCACTGAGGGATTTTTTAAATCCCACCGCGGGGTGAGACAAGGCGATCCTCTATCCTCCATAGTCTTCATCATTGCAGCTGACGCTCTGCGTAGGAACCTCAACAATATGGTCAACACCCCTAACTTCCAACACTATCATACATCCAGTAGCTGCCCTATCATCACCCATCTGGCATTTGCAGACGACCTACTCATCTTCTCTTCCGGGGATGAAGGCGCTGTGGCGGTGGTTCACAATACTCTGATGAGATACGCTAGATGCTCCGGTCAGAAAATCAACCATTCCAAGAGCGTTATCTATGCCCACCATAACACCAACAGAGAACACGCCAACAACCTCTCCAACCTAACATCCTTTTCAGTTGCGAAGCCCCCGTTCAACTATCTCGGCTGCCCGTTAGTGTACGAGAAATACAACGTTGGCATATTCAAGGATTTAATCACTAGAATCAGGAAGAAGCTGGAAGGGTGGCACAATGCCACCTTATCCCCAGGAGGCAAGATGATCCTCATCAATCACGTGCTATCCTCCATCCCCATCCACACACTGGCGGCGTGCTCGCCACCCATCAAGGTTCTTTCTACGATCGAACAGATCTTTTACAATT
>JANAVB010038218.1:3972031-3977323 GCA_029216955.1 Iris pallida
TTTATTCTCAAAAACCAAGTCGACCTCAAATATCCTTATCATTTCAAAAATGCATTTACGAATTTTCATCATTCTAACTATTTATATTCGTCCTACTATCCTCCTTGCTCGAAATCTTCCTACGTTCCTCTGAAAATAACTCATACTCAAAATACTTATCTAGGTATAGTTATTTTTAAATTGATAATATCGGCATCGTGATCTCATTCCCAAACTCAGTCATATTTTATCCTAATATTCTGTATCAATATCCAATATTTTATATTTCCATCAAGATGATAGCAAATTTTGTTCTCTATTAAGCTAGATGACTAAGATACTTCTTCAACCTTACCAAAGTAAAGAGATAAGAGAATTTAGAAAGATTTCAAAGCGTAGTTGACAGAAGTAGATACGAGGTAGTTGATCAATGTAATCAGGACAGAGTTAACTGAGACGATGAAATAATGGTAAGATGAAGGAATAATGATAATACATAAAAGAAAAATTAATCTTGCTCATTTGGTCGTAAAGAAGTGAACCAATTTAAGATATGATCTGATAACCATACATGTCTTTCTAAACTTATGTTGCCAGAATTTTTGCCGCGCCAGTAAGCATAGCTGCAATAAACGATAGAGTCCTTAACCAAGGTAATACCCTATAATCATGTTTCTAGGATTCTCGCCATGCCAACCGGTATGGCTGCAAGAAACCCTCCGATCCATAATTAAGACAAGTATATCCCAAATGAGGCTCTATGTTTTTGTCATACTAGCTAATATGGCTGCAATAAATTCTAAACTCCATAACTAAAGCAGGCATTTTCCTTTCTCAATGTTCTCATCAAATATGTTATCAGAATATACTTAATTTAATCCATAAAATTTATCTAGATATGAATTCAAAATCAACAACGAACAGCAGAAATAAAATTCAATCAATAAATCATGAAAAAGTAAATGGAAAGTGTTACAGGTTCTGAGAGAGAACCAGTTGTATGCCAAGCTCAGCAAGTGTGAGTTCTGGACGGATTATATTTCATTTTTGGGACATTATATCAGGAGCTAGAGTAGCAGTGGATCCCAAGAAAGTAGAAGCAGTAGAGAGTTGGCCAGTACCCAAGATCGTAGCTGACGTACGGAGTTTCTTGGGATTGGCGGGTTATTATAGAAGGTTCGTATTAGATTTTGCAAGACTTTCAGCACCTATGACCCACTTAACACGGAAGGACGTGCCATTCATCTGGTCGGCAGAATGTCAGGCATCATTTGAGAATCTGAAGCAAAAGTTGATATCGGCGCCTATTCTTACATTGCCAATTGGACCCGGAGGTTTTACTGTATATTGTGATGCGTCAGGTAAAGGACTTGGGTGCGACCTCATGCAATATGGAAAGGTAATAGCGTATGCATCTAGGCCACTTCGAGACCACGAGAAGAATTATCCAACTCACGACTTGGAGTTGGCGGCAGTAGTATTCACCTTGAAGCTATGGAGGCATTACTTATATGGTGATCGAGTAGACATGTACACGAACCACAAAAGTCTGAAGTACATCTTTACTCAGAAGGAACTGAACATGAGGTAGAGAAGATGGTTGGAGTTAATCAAGGATTACGACGTGGAGCTTCAGTATCATCCAGGCAAGGCTAATGTGGTAGCAGATGCTCTTAGCAGGAGAGGCGACACATTTATGTTGACAACATAGAAGTATATCTTAGAAGACCTTCAGGAGATGGGCATCGAGGTTATACTTCCCAGTGATGTAGGAATTCTGGCGAGTCTATAAGTTTAATCTGATTTAGTAGATAGGATCAAGGCAGCTCAAGCACAGGATGTCACGCCCCGCTTCCGCAGGAGCGATCGTCCTCGCTAAGGCGTGATGCCGCACGGGCCTAGGTTGCGCCCGTGCAAGGCTAATCCCAGAAACGGCCGATTAGAGCTAGGTTACAGAGTTGCACAGAGTGTCCCCATTTGCAGCGGAAAGTAAACGAACATAAGTTAAAGCGAATTCAAACTCTTTATTAATTTTTAAGAAGTTACAAGCAGCGCTAGGCCGAGTTTACAAATCGCTCAAGCTTTCTCTCTCTCTCTGAAACATAAAAGGCGTGCCAAGTGGCTTACAAGATGGAATAATTTATGGTGATGTTCCGATACATTATGTCCTGTATATGGTACTTCAGCTCCATGCAACGTTCCAAGGCCCCAGAGTTAGCTCCGCGCCTTAGCACGTTCGTGGGAAGCTCCGCACCCGATGACGACTCCTGCGTCCTGCAAGCAAACTGTGGGGTTATCAGTACATTGTTATGTACTGGTGGGGAGGCTAGCTCGCCCACAATGCTATCATTACCAAACACGTTCTATTTACTTTTGTGCTCCGTCTATCATTCATTGTCTTTCTAATCTTACCTTAGGATCAGTTTTATGACATATTTCATAACCTATCCGTGTTACCAAATTCAAGTAATAGCATGGAAATACATGCGCGACTTACCCATACTTACCGTCCGGCCTTCCCTGTCCAAAGTAAACAAAGTTAGTCAACAATTCAATATAACTTTCAATGTCAAGTGTGTGTCCCTACCTCAGTGTCACGACCCGCACCCACTGTGAGGGTACGAGAGCGTAACAACGCCCAGCCTACGCCGCAGTGTCGGCGGTAGAACGTTGTTCTAGGTCATGAACTATAAATAACATAATATGAATGCTCTCCATAAGGAGGCCAACACAGAGGTACAACTCAATCACAATCTAGAGATAGAATATGGCACGATAAAATAGATAAGAGAATCCTCAACCGAGGTACAACAGAAATAAAATACAAGTCTCAACATCTCTACAATATACAAACTCTGAATCAAGAACAACAACTAAACATAAAAGGAAAACAGTTTAAACTATCTATACTAAGCAAGGTATCGTCTTCAACAGCTGCCTGAACCTTCCCTGGGGTCCAGGTCGCGAGTGTTAACTAGGCAAACTCCAAGTAAGGGCGCAGGGTGCCTCATCATCCTCTGTAAAATTTTCAACAGGTCCAGTCAGGAAGGGAGCGAGCACAAAACATCTCACGCAGTTCATATCATGTTAGGAAATATAAAGCATGCAATAGAGTAAGGTACATAAAACGTGAAAGTAAGAAGTATATAAAAAACAGTAGAGATTTGATAACAGGAAATATCTAAATATGATAAATAAGAACTGTAAGCCTACTGTGATTTAGAGTACAATATGGTTATGTAAACGGTCTAGGAAAATGCAATGGTAACTCCATTGTACGTGGGTGTACAATAGACATATACAATGTTGTACAATAGGATTTGATTACATAACCAATTCTACTCCCCCTCCCCAAATCAATACACAAGGATCTACTCCGGTTACGTTATCTTGCACAATAGTGTACAATGTTATACAATAGATGTACAATATTATACAATAGATGTACAATGTTATACAATGGATGTACAATGTTATACAATAGATGTACAATATTATACAATAGATGTACAATGTTATACAATAGTTGTACAATGGTCTATCCCTGGGACTCATGTGATACTGAGAGTACAATATGCACAAGGAGTATACAAGGATAGGGTATTCAATAAATACAATATGTAAGTGAAACGCACATCACAATATGTATTTAGTGAATATAAGGAGATAACATCTCAGAAGAAGATCCGTATAGTACCAATCCGTGATAATGATCGTGTCAGCATCAACTACAGTAATCTAGAGCAAGAATATAAATCCAGACAAGTATGAAACGGTCAGAGAATGTACTCGCCTCGTATCTGAATGTCTGAAGTAAATGTACTGTCCGAGATGAGGTACCTGACTCCTAGTTAGAGGGACACAAGTCAAGATGTACACAGGGAATGATAAATATAATCTACAATGCATCTGCATGCTGTCTAGGTCAAACTAGACTAAAGTCAACACTTGGTCAACTACAGTCAACTAGACTAGTCAAACTAGGTCAACTAGGTCAAATCCTAGCCCAACAAGTCTAATAAGTCTCACTTGGCCTAACCAAGCCTAGTCTAGCAATCACACACCAATCACAAGGCTATACAAGCCAAACACAAGCCATCACATTATATATTATACATAAGAGAAAGGAAGCTAACATGTAAAGCTATGTGTGTGTGTGAACATGGAGGTGTACATGAAAAGAGAATTCAACACTAGGCCCTATATCACATATATGTATATATAACTATAGAAAAACTTTATTTACCACATTAACACATTTAGCCATGTATAGTATATATATATATAGAGAGAGAGAGAGAAGAGCATGTGTATGTGTTCATGGGTGTGTGTGTGTGTCATGAAAGTGCACAAGAACATGTGTGTGTTATTATGGAATGAGTGTTAGGCAATGTGTGAGTGAGAGTGTCAATGAGTGAGGGTGTGAGGGTTATATAGTGTAGTGTGCATTGTGTGTGGAGTGATAGTGAGGCATGACAGTTGTGTAGCAAAGTGTCAATAGGAAGTTAACATTCACATATATGAGTTCTCATGTATCTCTTATTTAGTGAAACAAAACTAAATTCTAGTTTTAGTCCTAACAAGGCTACATATATTACATATATTATTACATTACATACTATGGAACCTACATATTCATTACAAGCCATACTTATACATGCTTACATTAGATAGGATACTTATACCTCATACATCATTTATTTAAACATTTACTCATGCTTGCATTCTCTATTTAATTACATAATGTATACACATTAACATGGATTAAAATCAAATAGAATATTATATTACACACAAGGGTGCACAAAATGTATATGCCGAATAGTAACTCCTACTAATAATCAATACTGTACCATCTTAGCATAAATTAAAATCTAGGATTAAATTATGTTATAGATCTATGTGTTAGCTTTCCGAAACTTCAAACGGATCACATTTTCATTTCCGGAAACTCCCGGAATCGCGAAACACCGAGAACGCGTTTCTCTTTCGTACAGCTGACACTCAAATAATTCTCCAGAAAGTTACAGAATGATTAGGCCTATTAATACTGTTTTTGGAAAGCTAACTTCAATACGCTTCTTTTAAAAAAATGGAAGATTAAACCGAGCTTTGAGCTAGAAGTTATGACATTTCTAAGTTAGGGCTGAAATTAAAAACATGGATAAAAATCATGACGGATTTGGGTAGTTTGAGACAAAAGAACACAAGTATATAACATATATATCAAGAACTCACTCTCTACACTAATATATATATATATATATATTATATAGATATATATATATATATATATATATATATATTATTTTT